>CAWVNO010002520.1:473583-544583 GCA_963930645.1 Salticus scenicus | reverse complement strand
TTTTCCTTTGAGATAAACAAAGAGGGTCTTTTGGGGTTAGTGAACTGTGATAAATATAAACAGTAAGGGATTGCAGAATGTAAATAATGATGTAAACAAGCGTGGGAGAGTTCTTAAAAAAAAAAAAAAAAAAAAAAAAAAAAGCTATTCAGTATTTCTGTTTACAGTATAGAAAGAGGCTGCTTTTTTCTATTGCTCTTATATCGTGATTTTTAAAAATAAATTTTTATTTCCACAGCTTTTAAATTTAGTTAATTTTTCTAAATAATCTTAAATTAAATGTATATATCTTAATTTTTATCACAATAATGCCTAGAAAAGGCTTATCTTTGGATGAAGTTATTGCTCTGTTTGAAGAGCTACCCTCAGATGATGATTCTGCAGTATCTGGATCAGGAACAAACAAATTTTAAAGAACATTAATATTTTTAAAGTTTTCATATTTCTGTGTATGCAATTTGTGAATTGATTATTTCATTACAATATGAAGGTAAGAAATTGTCTTTTAGTTTATGTACTGAATCAATTTCAAAATTTATTGCACTTACAATATAATTGAATAACTATAATTTTTATTCCTTAAATAGTGAATAATTTTTCTTATTACTAATGCATAGAGGTTTCTAAACAAATTTTAAACAGCCCATATATGTGTGTATATATATATAATAAACCATTAAAAAAGGATAAAGAAGCATTATAATTTACAGTCGCTTGCAAAATTATTCGAGCACTAGCAATAGTCCTTGCCAAAAAAAAGTACACTTAATTCAGCTTTGTTAAATAAATCCTTGTCGAGTCATGTTCTTAATCAGTCTAAGAACATGATTCGACAAGGATTTACTTAGCAAATCAGTCTTAAGTGTACTTTTTAAATATAGGAATTATTGGTTAGTGCTCGAATAATTTTGCAGCCGACTGTAAGTAATAATTAATTTTTGTTACATTGTATTATTATAATTACATTTTCAAGGCATAGTTTCAATTTTTATTCCTTAAAAATATAAATATTTATTTCCATACAAAAATTAAGTTACATGACGTATGTGCGCAGTGGCTAGAACGTCTAGCCACCACCCACAAAAAAATCCCCACATGCTGAATTTTTTTTCTTCATCAAATATGACTTGTAGGGTATGTTTACTTTATGATGAATATATATTTAAAAGGAAATTCAATCATTTTTACTTAGTGCCCCTGAAAGGGTTAACATGTTTTAATAGGAGGTACATGTTATCATCAGTTTCAGTTCACCCTTCTTGATTAAAATATAATCCTTATGGATACTGCTTGTGTTGCACATGTGTTAATAAAGTTCATTCTTAGTCCTCTGATGATCAGTTGGAGTTGGAAAATATACTGCTCAAAACAATTAACCATCCGATTGTCACTAACGGATATACCCGGCCATTGAGCTGTTCTTTTCTGCCAGATACACTCATAATTCAAAATTACATATTTAAGAAATTTTAGCTTGTTTTTAAGGTTTGAAAGCCTTTTATAATAGTCATGAGGAATATTATGATGTACACTGTTACATTTTTAATCTAAAGTTGAATTAAGCCTTATTTTAATACATTAAAGAAACTAAGCAGCAAAAATACCATTTTTGCCCTTTTCAAAGGCAGTAAAAGGATTAAAGAATATTGTAAGTCTTAAAAAAAAAAAAAAAAAAAAAAAAAAAAACATTTTTCAGAATATAGAAGAAAAGAGTCACAAATAGAAAATTTTTCCATTTTCAAACTTTGGAGTATGCATATTTTTAATTTGACATCGTTCAATATTCAGAAAGTGTGCTGTCTCAACAAAGTCATTTAATCTATTCAAAAGCTTGAAGAATTGTTGATCAGTTGTAGGGGGAGGGGGGGGGAGGTCTAAACACAAACTACAGTTGCTGAAACCACTGGAGTTTCACAAAGTATGATTTTCAAGATCCAAAACAGATATCTGGAGACTGAAAATGCACCCCAAAGATAAGGGCAGGTCGTAGATGTGCAACAATGCCCAGTGAAGATTGATATTCAATGCTAATAGCTCTAAGACATTGAAATATGAAGGCCACTCTTCATTAAATAATATGAAATGTTGCCTACAAAATTGTTTATATCCTTTAAGTTTATCAATTCGTATGTATCATTTTAAACAAAAAATAGATTTCTCTGTTTTATGGTATTATAAATGTTATATTAATTTATTAAATCTTTCATTGTTTTCGCTTGTTTTAATTTATTATTGCATAATTTCTTTTTTTTTTTTTTTTTTTTTTTTCAGTAATTATTACCTACATTTTAACTTTTCGCTTTGTTACAATATTGTTTACTATCACTGTAACTCGAAAATTATGATAGAAATGGGTTGTAAATTTGGAAACCCATATTTCCGACGATACCCCTTTTATTCGTGCAAAAATTATTATAGCTCATAATGGGAATATTTTGAATTTTGAATTTATTAATAATTTCCATAATTCAAAAAAAAAAAAAAAGAAAAAAATCTTAATCAAAAATATGCATAAAATATATTTTGATCACTTTATTCTAACGCAAAAAAATAAAAAAAATAAAAATAAATATGAATATAACAATTTTTCAGGAGGTATATATTAATATTTGTCACAATCACCTAACAGTCCCATATTTTAACAATTTTTACATTAATTTATAGTGCATAGTATAAATTAATGTAAACACTATTAGTTGTTTGTATTGGAAATAAAAATATTTTATATAACAATGCGTAAACGAATTGAAATTATATTATCAATGAAATAATAATAACGGAAAAGAAAAAGTATTTGTCGAAAAATATTTTTCCTTATTCCTGTTAGCTTGAATATTTCATTGACATATTTGGTGTGAATCTGGTGTGAAAATTTCCCAAGAGTTCAAATCCGTCAAAATTTTTACTCTATTTTTAACAGTTGTGAAATTAAAGAAGCGGACTGTGCATTAATTATCTTCAAATTTTCGAAAATAAAGTAATCTATTAGCCCCACCAAACTGTTTCGCACTCACAATAGGGGTTACAAGGTTGCTTCCGGTATTCCCTCTTCCGCCAATATTTCGCCAACAAACTTTCTTCGCGAAACAATACATTGATATAAATTTTATGCTTATCTATTACAAAGAATTCCATGTGCTAACATAAATATGTTTAGTTTAAATAGTTAATCCTTTTTCAGTTTACCAGAATAAAAAAAAAAATCGAGAAAAAGTTTATTACACTTAAATATAGTAAAGAACTATTTTCTTTCGCGGATGTGTAATTTCTACAGGCTAATACACACTGTCAAGTTATCCTTTCCCCGAGTATAATTCATATCGATTTTAATGCATGTCTTTAAATAATATGAAATGTTGCCTACAAAATTGTTTATATCCTTTAAGTTTATCAATTCGTATGTATCATTTTAAACAAAAAATAGATTTCTCTGTTTTATGGTATTATAAATGTTATATTAATTTATTAAATCTTTCATTGTTTTCGCTTAAGTTTTAATTTATTATTGCATAATTTCTTTTTTTTTCAGTAATTATTACCTACATTTTAACTTTTCGCTTTGTTACAATATTGTTTACTATCATTGTAACTCGAAAATTATGATAGAAATGGGCTGTAAATTTGGAAACCCATATTTCTGACGATACCCCTTTTATTCGTGCAAAAATTATTATAGCTCATAATGGGAATATTTTGAATTATGAATTTATTAATAATTTCCATAATTCAAAAAAAAAAAAGAAAAAAAATCTTAATAAAAAATATGCGTAAAATATATTTTGATCACTTTATTCTAACGCCAAAAAAAAAAAAAAAAAAAAAAAATTAAATATGAATATAACAATTTTTCAGGAGATATACATTAATATTTGTCACAATCACCTAACAGTCCCATATTTTAACAACTTATAATCAGAACCCAATTAAGGCCTGCTGGGGCCCAAGGCCCAGTATGATTTTAGCGCCCCTTCACTTTACCCACGAAAAAGTGAAGCCATTTTCTCAAACAAATACTTAATTTGTGTTTGAATGCTGAAGAAATTAGTTTTATCATTTTTCTTTTTTTGCAAAGAAATCTCAAATTCTTCTTCTTCTTCTTCTTTTTTTTTTTTTTTTTTTTGTGTGTGTGTGGGGGGGGGGGGGGAGGGGACATCTCTCTTCTATGACTGTTGAAATTAACTTGCACAGAAATTCATTTTTTTGTAAAGTATTATTTATAATACTTTATTCTTTTCTAATTCTAATCTACCTCATTTTCAGTTAATTTTTTAAAGGAAATTTTAATTAAAAACAGCACAATTTTAAAATCACTAAAACTGGTGCCTCCAGTTAGAAGGACCCTAGGTCAAGGCCTTGTCGGTCTGTGCGATAATCAGGCATTGGTTTTACATGCCAAAAAAATGAAAGAAGTTTTTAAACTATACGATTTCTCGGGGTGATATGATCAAAATAAGCCAAGAAAAACGTCAAAAATAGGGATTGCCATTAAAAAAAAATGAAGTTTATGTCAGTTTTAATATATAGATGACCCTGTAAGCACAATCTAACCATAATGTTATAAATTAGACGTTATTATTAATCGATTAGCACCAGCCGCATGCATGTAGAACGATTTGCGACCAAATTAAATAAGGGGGAAGCTCTTTTTTTTTTTTTTTTTTTTTTTTTTTTCTTGGTATTTTATTGTTAAAAATAATGTAAATTACTAATAAAATACATTTCTCTCATTTGTAATAACAACAAGATCAATAATGATAACAGTTATTATTATTATTATTATTACTAGTACTATTTACTACTTGTTTATGAATACTAATATTTTTTCCCATTTACAGTCATTTATACTCGCATTCATAAAGTTTTGAAATTTACAGATCTGAGGTATAAAATAAAGTATAACATAAGTGTAATAATGCGGAAAATAAAATTTATTCTCATCTTGCAAGCCATATTATATGTAAGAATTTGTATAAAATTCTTAACGCCAATATCGCATTTCTTTTTACATTTAGAATTATATTTTAATACATATCTATAATTCACTTTTATACCGAAGCATGTTTAAAAAGTATTATAAAAAGGAAATAGTAAGAGATTTACATCTCCTAGTATGATCTCCTATTATTAATTTAGGAATGAAAATTATTTTCACATACAAAGTATTCAATTTGCTCAAAATTTTGTTTTCTTTATTTATTTTTCTTTCTTTCTTCTTCTTCTTATTATTATTATTATGAAGAAAACTGGATAAGACTTAGCACACTTTGATATTAAAGTGAAAGAGTATCGAATAACATTTTACTTATTTATTTATTTTACGTAACAACTGCATTACGTTTAAAATTGTCTTTTACAATAACTTACACAAGTATCAAATCTCGAAAACTGATTCCAAAAGAAAGAAAAGAAAAAAGAAAAAGAAATTACATAGTTTTTACTTTGACCTAGTATGGTCGCGTTGTTTTGTTCTCACAGTTGATAAACGGGAGGTAGCAGTTTCAATCCCATATCGCGCTCATCGGACAAGTCGTCCATAATTTTTCGTTGCTTTCTTTGAAACTCGCGTGAAAGCGAGCTAGGACCCATTACAAAGAATCTCGCTTACAGTCATCCACCTGAAGCAAAGATCCTCATGCAATTAGAAGTTTTATATATATGTTTTTTTTTTTAAAACGGCAATTTTTTAATATTTTTCAAATCAGTTAATTAGCACTTAATTATATTTTTTTAAATATCTGCCAATTCATTATTAATTTTATAAAAGTTCGTTTTTTTTTATTATTATTAAAAATGCGTAATAATCATGTGGTTTTGAATAACTGAGAATAATACGGCAGTACTTTCCAAAATGTTCCTTATCATTAAATAATAAATAAATAAATAAATAAATAGTAAAAGAAAAGGAAGTATTATATATATATATATATATATATATACAAGGTTCTTTTGGGGTTAACCATGCATAATATGCACGTTTTAAACAATATGCATTGCATATTGTTTTAAGTAGTTGAGAATACTACTGCGGTACTTTTAAAAAACGTTATTTATCATTAAACTTATTGGCGTAAATGAGTGCTGCCGATTTTCTAATCACATTTGTTGCCATAATTTTTTACTATAGGACACACTATATTTATTTTAAGTGCAATGAACTCAGAAAGTTCCCTTTTTGTACGCATATTGAGAATCCCAATTCAAAAAGCTAAGCTACTCCCAAATTCTATATCTTTATTTTATTGAAATTGCTGATAATAACAGATTAATATTATTAGGGTCAGTTTCGTATTTTCATTTTCATGCAACTCCGCACTATTCCCAATTCAAATATCACCACATTGAAAGGTTCATGTGGCATATTTTACTATTCATTCATGCAATAAAATTTTCAATTTCGAAATACTTAAGAAACTTTAAAAGTAGAATGTTGAAACTCAATAACATTTATACTGGCACCATTAATAATATTTAAATATTGTCCGATATTTTTACAATAAAAATAATCATTATAATGCATATTTACGCAAATATTTGCTATTTTCTGAAATGTTGAGAAAAAAATTTTCGAATGAATTACAAAATTGTCTCGTCAAACTGAATGATGTTCCTAACGTTCTTAATAAAAATTTTTTTGTACTTTACGATTTTTCTATCAGAATCATATATGATAATTTAAAACCTGTCCTGCGTTTTTAAAATGAAAATAAACAACCATAATACACGTTTATAGTTTTTACATATTCTGCCATGTTAAGAAAAACTTAAATTTCGAATAAGCTAATAAGGAATTCTCATATTTGAATATTCAAAATTAATATATTTTTTGCCTGTATCATACGTTATATTTTAAAATTTGTCAGAAAATCATTACAATCATTCATTCGTGTAACCTAGACAGACCGAGAACTAAAACACTAACCGACTAGCATACAGCCAAAGAGCCAAACACCATATATATTTCGCAATATTCAGATTCCTTACACCTCAAAACGCGTAAAAATGTCAAAAAACCTAAGTCAAAAATTTTCTCGAAATTTTTTTTCTAAATTTCCCATTGCAAAATAAAATAAGTATTTAAGTTTTTAAAGTTATTGTTTTATTTTCATTTTCATTTTTATCTATTTATCTATTCAAAAATCATACAATCACAATGTTTTGAGTGACTTGTATATCAGTAATTTCATAAAAAGTTATTTATCAGATAATATAAAGAAATAACGAGCAAGTATTTATTTATTTATTTATTTATTAAAAAAAAAAAAAAAAAAAAAAAAAAGTATCTTACGACAAAAAGCTTAAAATGCACAAGTCTTTCCATTTATATTTCCAATGTTATCCGAAGCCTCCCTAATGGGAAATTAAGGATGACCCCTAGATATTTCTCCTGCAGAAGACACTAGAGATGAGACGGGCTCAGCCCGAGCCCGTAAGCCCGAGCCCGAGCCCGGGCCCGAGCCCGATCGGGCTCAAATCTTACGCAAGTCTTCGGGCTCCGGGCGGGCTCGGATTCAAGCTAAAAGTTCCGTTTATTTTATTCTTCACTAACTGGAAAATGTAAAAAAAAAAAAAAAAAAAAAAAAAAAGAAAAAAAGAAATTTTATTCATTTTGAGAGCACCTTTAGTAATGTCATAATAGTATGATAGGTTATAAATTACAAAATAATCTTGCAAACCTTAGTAGCTTTGACTTTCCTTTTTCTAAATAGAACTCTTTTTAATTTTACTATTGTGTATGCGTTGCATAGCGTACCACTTTCAATATCGGGCTCGGGCTCTGATCACACAAAATTTTTCGGGCTCGGGCGGGCTCAGTTCAAAAATGCTTCGGGCCCGGGCGGGCTCGGATTGCCAAAATAGAGCCCGAACTCACCTCTAGAAGACACCCCGTCGTTCTGACTAGGGAGTTCGTAAACAAGCGAAGAAGCCAGAAAGTGATGAATTTTATTGGCGTGCTAAACTCTACGCCAAATTACCTGCTTTAATGACTTTGCTTTTTTTTTTTTTTCTTAGCCTTATCGTCGTCAGCAAACTATTTCTGCCTTTTCACAGGGTTCCTACTTTTCCACCTGCAGTATTTATTTATTTATTTATTTTAACTTAGTAAGTACTATCCTACTTATATTTATTTCCTATTTTATTCATAAAAATTTACATGTCATTTTAATGATTGATAGAACATTTATTTATTTATTTATTTATTGATCTGATTAAGATAATTTATAGTTACATATTGTATACTTGAAAGCTCTATAATACACTTTCTTCTTCTTCTTCATTTTTTCTTGTTTCATACAGTAAGATTTTATGATAAAGTTTAATAAATATTTTAAACTATATAGAAGACTTATTAAAAAATTATTTAATGAAATAAAAATAAATAAATAAATGCGTATATTATAATTATATTAAAGGTTAATATTATCGGATAATGTTAAGATATTTTCTGTGTTTGAACATTATTACTCTCAATAATCGGCCTCACTTTGATTTTTCTTTCGATTTCTTTATTTAGGATTGATATTATAATGTAATTCTAACAATAATTTTACGACGTATTCTTACAATAATATGCTGTCTAATTTTCAATAATATCCTAAACTGCTTTAAAGCCACAGCTTCGAAACCAATATTTTTATCTTTATTTATTTTTTTATGTTGGAGCAGGAAAAAAATAAAAAAAAAAAATAATAATAATCATACTAAATAATTTTTTTCTTGACATTTTTATATTATTAAATATTTTAACCAACATAAGAATCTTTTTAAAAAAGAATTTAACGTAGGAAAGAAAGTATATGGATATATGAATTAAATTTAAAATTAAGCAGTGAAAGAAAATGATATCTAAATAGTGATAAAATTATCCATTTGTTCTCTTACAGGTGATTAAGGAATTAAATTTAAATACATGATTATTATTAAAAAATACTGAGAGTAAAATGTAAAAATATTCGGAATAACTTTTATATTGATGTTGACACAAATCTTTAAATTTCACTGCTTTTTTTTTTTTTTTTTTTTTTTTTTCTTTTAAGATTTTTCTTTTTTTTAAATATATATATATATATATATATATAATTTTCGATCTGCAACTGGATATATAAGGGACATAATTTTAAAATTAATTATGAATTTTTTATTTCTGTTCTGTGTAACTCGAAATTTTAACACAATGCAGTGCTGTATTTTAGATTAATATTGATTTTTTATACTCGTTTGCTGACAATTCTGTCATATATGTGTGTGTGTGTGTGCATGTATCTTTAAAGATAATCCTTAGATTTTTCACTATTTTAAAACATTATTGCTCTCAGTAACCTGTATTTTCATTTAAATTTTTTTTCTTCACAAATAATAATATAATAATAATTTTATGAAGTATTTTTACAAAGATATACTGTCTAATTTTGTATAATTTGTTAAACTGCTTCAAAAACATCGTACGTAGAAAACAAAATCACCCTAATTAATTTATATTTTTAAATTATTATATTTTACTTTCATTTTATAAATCGGTTAAATGTATATATATGTAAATAAAAGATACTTTCACATCTGAAAGCAGTAATTTGAAATTTCTATTTTGTTATTTATTTATATTTTCATCTATATAAAAAGGTTCCCGTGTAATCATTTAAATTTTTTAAATATTTCTTCTTTCTTTCTTTTGTGGCAGTTTTTTTTTTTTTTTTTAATTACTAGTTTTATAAATCACACAGGTATCAATCCAATAGTTAGGTTTTTTTTTTTTTAACTGTCACCATCCTTATTCAATTTTTAATTTTTAAAAGTGATAAGATTTAATATTTCTGATTGCGGATATTTAGAAATGATGTTACCTAGCTAATAAAAAAGCTAAAATCTAAAATAGTATTGCCTAAAATTTTACAGATTAATATATATCTTATTATTACTTTATATATTAACAGCAGCACCTTTATATTAAAATTCACTCAATATTTTCTTCTTTCTTTTCTGTTTTCTTTCTTATAATAGGGACAATCTAATTTTATAAAAATTTTATTTAATATTTTAAACAACATGTAAAGCTTTTTAAAAATTATTTAAAAGAGAAAAATAAGTCTATGAATGTGCATATTCAATAAAATCTTGCAATGAAAAGAAATGTTATCTTATTATCTAAATACGTAATCAAAACATTTATTTGTTGTCTTACAAACGACCAATAAACTTTAAAAATAAATAATTATGATTAAGAAATATCTAAATGTAAAATATAAAAATAAAAAATATATATAATAATAATAATAATAATAATAATTGTTCATTAGTGTTAAATATGGGCTATTAGATAGCATCATTATTCTTTTAAATGTCGATAAAAAAAATTTGAGTAATTTTTGTATCTTGATAATTATGAATTCTTAGTAAATTTTTAAAAATCCATTTTTGTTTAATTATACTAAATAATATTCGCTTAAACTGATTATCTATTTTTGTAAGGGTTTCTTTGCAATTTTGAATTTTGATATAAAAGAGCCATAGCTTTGAAATTAATGTAATTTTTCTTCATTTCATCCTGAAATATAACGAAATTTTATGCAGGACAGTTATTTTTAGCGTAATTCTTACATAATCAATGTAATCAGTGTATATTTTTCCTTCTCTTTTGTAGCATAATTATGTTCTCTGTTTCACTCTCTGTTTCACTCTGTTTCACTTAAATTTTAATAAATTATTTAGTTAGTTGAACTTATTATAAAATTATCCTCTTCTTTATTCAATATTAATTATTCGTAAAGTAATAAAATTTCATTTTTATTTATTTATTTATTTATTTTGTTTTTGAGCATGGTTAGAGATTATGCTCAAGCTTAGAAACATAAACATTGTGTCATACTATTATTTAGTTAATGAACAAAAATGCAAGGACTTCTAAGTGGGTAATTTGAATGTCAAAATTAAAGTATTGAAAGACTAAAAATTAAAAGCTAAAACAATATGACCTGGCAGGAAACTTTAGTGATAGTTTATATTAACACATATCATTTTTATTCACTCGTAACTGAACAGTTTGTTTCAATTTATAAAATATTTTTGGAAAACAAAATTTTTGATAACATATATTTTTCAATAAATAAATAAATAAAATAAAAATAAATAAATATTGGGGATTGTGAGTCGTACAAGATAAATATTAATAATTATTAGATGGCTTTATTACCACAAATACTACTAATCTTTTATAACTATAATCATTTAGACTTACAGAATTTATTTCCAGAATTAAAGAGTTTCAAACAAGAAAAACATCAATAATTATTAGATTGTTTTAGGAAAACAAAATTATTGATAACATATTTTTTTCAATAAATAAAATAAAAATAAATAAATATTGGGGATTTTGTGTCATACAAGATAAATGTTAATAATTATTAGATGGTTTTATTACCACAAATACTACTAATCATTTATAACTATAATCATTTAACTTATAGAATTTATTGCCAGAATTAAAGAGTTTCTGAACAAGCTATATTAAATAGTCTACTTCTCTGAAGGGACTGTTTTCTATGGTACAGGGTTGGCCTATTTAGAGAGATTTCACTATATACATATATACAAACATAATTAAATATTATTAAGCTGTATAACATATATTTTTATTCTTTAATTACTTAAATTATGACTAGAAAATTTAGAAATATACAAATAACAATTTTATTAAATAGTAGTTAAAAAATGAATGAAACATATTATAGCTGTGTTTGAATTAATATTTTGTAAAATCTTTATAAATATTAACTTATACATGTTTTTAAATTTTGTAAAATATTTATAAGAATATTTTTTTAAGAATATTTTTTTTTTTCAAAAAAGTGAATATACTATTTAGAAGGATAATGATATCTGCACTATACAATAAAATATCAGCAGCACTATCACTATAACTAAGGAGAATTTATTTCGTATCTTGACTGTGAAATTAAAAATGTTTTGATGATACTTGTTTAACAGTTACAGCTTCGGAAAAAGTATTTCGAATTTATTTCAAAGTACATGGATTTTTCTTTTTAATGACATCAATAGGCATTCAATGCTGATTAATTATAAAGCACATTTGTAATTTTAATTGGAATAGAGCTGTAGTAAAAAAAAAAAAAAAAAAAAAAAAAAAAAAAAATGAAAAATTTATTAAGCTGTTTATAGTCTAAAAATTTTACGTTTCATAACTTAATAATTTATTTCGTAATTTATTTTATTCTAATTTCAATATTATTACAAAAAGTTTTGAATTTTTTTTTTTTTTTTTTTTTTTTTTTTTTTTTTTTTTTAATAACAGTTCTAAGATTTTATTTTACTTTTATTTTATTACGGGTTTATTGTTATTTTATCATTAAAAAAAACCTTCAAAATTTGTGTATTTGTATTTAAAAACAAATTTCTTCTTAAAATGTTGAAGAAAATTGAATTTATAATTTGTGTTTATATGTTCGAAAAACTATAGATGAGTTATTTGTTTATTGAATTTGGTTACTGAAGAAGGTAATCTATAGATGCATAATGCTCAATTGTTCTTTTATAAAAAATATTTTGGTGGTGCATGGATTAATTTCTTTTAGAGATCCTATAAATTAAAAGATTAAAGTTTTTTTCCCCCTTCAGATATGACTTGTATTTAATATCTGAATTTTCTTTTGTTTAAAATATATTAAAAAATTGTTACATTGACATTTATTTAAAATTGTTTTATGTGCTTTATTCAAATTCTTCAGCTAATAAATTTATCAAGTACCATTTAACATAACTATTTTTGGCAAAACAGATTTTACTTAAACAAAAAAAAAAAAAAAAAAAAAAAAAACACGGCAGATATTTGATTGCATTAAAAGTTTTTGTTCATATTAAAAACTTACGTATATCTTATATTTTATAGTTCAATTCTAAGTTATATTCACATAGTCTGTTTTAAGTAGAAGTCAAAAATGTTTATTTAAATGCTAATTGATTTAAAAAAAAAAAAAAGGAAATGAAAGAAAGAAAGAAAAATAATCACAGTTTTCTATTCTTATTAGTCTATATGGTTTCATGGGTCTAAAATCTTCTGTTTCTCTGCTTTTATTACGTTTAAAAAAATTATTAATATATATACATACATATATTTCTACAGGTATTGTAATCTAATTGTTCTTAAAATTAAATTTAAGTAAGTGATATTATTAATATTCTAAAAAATAATATCACAGTTCAAATACAGCAAATAATTACTATATCAATTCACGTTAACTAGTACCCTAATTGGAATTTGTGGCAGATTTATTTGACTGTATTTTTCGTTCTCCTTCTTTTCATTTTAATCATAATAATTACACCTATACAGGGGTCAATCCAGGTAAAAATATGGGCCCATTTGCTGCCCCTTCACAAAATTCAAATCCCTAAAATGGGCCCCTTCACAAAATTCAAATCTCTAAAATGGGTCCCTTCACAAAATTCAGATTCATAACAACAGCCCTTTCACAAGATTTATATTAAAAAAAAAAAAAAAAAATGATTTATAACTTTTTTTTTTAATCTAATTTATTTACAGTTATGGGCTTGAAACTGTGTATTGCTAATTTTGATAAGTTGCATATTAAAAAAATATAGATAGTTAAATTATATCAGAAAAAGAAAACTCCTTAAAGAATTTTATACACACACACACACATATACATATTGACCATATCTTAAGAATTTTATAAACGTAATCCTGCATTATTTATAATCATTGAGAGTTTACTTAATGTAGAAAATGGTCATTTAAATCAAAACTTAATTCAAATTAATACAAGCAATGTAATAAAATTAGATGAAAAAGATTAAATTCCAATTTGAATGAATAAATTTATAGGTTAAAACTGCTGTGATCATGTGTGTAAAAATAGGTATAAATTATAAATACAAAAAATATTAAAAAATGTACATGTAGACAAAACCATGACAAATAAATAAATAAATTAATTAAATTAATTTAATGCGCTTTTGAGGATTCTCGCTTTGTCTGCAATACTCGTGCCTACTCTGTACGCCTGACGAAGGGTCGTGTTTTCTTTCGACCAAAAACAATTGTTGTGAGTATTTTTTCTCCATTTTATGTTATTTATTTATTTATTTTATTTTTTAACTCTTTTTACTTATTACATTTCAATGCCAGTTCTACGATTCATTTTCGAAATTATTGCTCCATCATTGTATTTCCTGAAAATTAAATATATACATATATATTTGAAAGCCCAGTGAGGTTTTTTAACATGCTTGACAGAGATTGCTGCGAAAACGAATTTCGTGCGTTTTCAAATTCATTCACAGCGCAGTAGGGGTGTCCAGTGATGTTTTTTTTTTTTTGGTTTTAACATGCGTGATAATGATCGCTGCGAAACCGAGTTTCGTGCGTTTTTAGATTCATGCACAGCGAGTCTTGTGATTTTGTTTTTGTTTTTGTTTTAACGTGCCTGATAGTGATTGCGGCGGAACCAAGTTACGTGCGTTTTTAGATTCTTGCACAGCGAGTCCAGTGATGTGATGTATTTTTGGTTTTAACATGCGTGATAGTGATTGCCGCGGAACTGAGTTTCGTGCGTTTTCAGATTCATCCACAGCGACGTAGGGGTGTACAGTGATGCTTTTTTGGTTTAAATATGCGTGATAGTGATTGCCTCGGAACCGAGTTTCGTGCGTTTTCAGATTCATGCACAACGGGGTAGGGGTGTCTAGTGATGTTTTTTGGTTTCAACATGCGTGATAGTGATTGCCGCAGAACCAAGTTTCGTGTGTTCTGAGATTCATGCACTGCGTAGTATTGCTGTCCCGTGATTTTTTTTTCATGTGCGTGAAGTGTATATACGTGCGTTGTAGTGATTGCTGCGAAAACGACTTACGTCCGTTCTCTGATTCGACCATTCATCGAATAGTGACTTTCACTGTACGAGTAACAGCTTGAACTGTTTCCAGAATATTCGAAGGATTAACATTTCTATTTGACTGTTTTCGAGAATATTCGTTTTTATAACAGTTTTGTTGCACAGATTCGAGAAGTTCAAAAATTTTTTGATATTGTCAAGAAGATACCATACTAAAACTGTGAAAAAAATAGTCGCCAATCGAAAGTATTTATTTAAACGTTTCAATTATTCAATTAAAAAGAAATCCTTTAAATATAGTGCCCAGCGAAGCAGGCGAAGCCTGTAGTTATTATTTATATGAAAGATCGATATTGTGCATTTTCTACCGGAAATGTTGTAAATATTGTTTGTGGTTTTTTAATAGGGTTACACAAAATATTCAGTTAAAGGAAAAATGCTAATATATTTAAAACTCAAACAAGTTATATAGGAGTTATATTATAAAGGAGTTACGTTGGATTATGATAATCGTAGAGTTTATATTTCTTTTCATTCTCAAAAAGATGAATTCAGATACATCAGCATGGAAAAAAGGTTATTATTTGAAACATATTTTTAATGCCATTACACTGTTAAAAACAGAAAATTTTTTATATTTGTTATATATATATATATATATATATATATATATATATATATATATATATATATATATATATATATATATATATTTAATGGAAAATTATGTTTTTTTTTTATATATATATTTTTTTTTTTATTATTATTCTTTTATAAAACCAGATATAGAATTTCAATTAACATTATAATATGAGAGTCCCAATATATTTTTGGAGCTGGACAAGATTTTATAGACATTGCAGACGTTGAGCTGCCTTTCTCTTGTTCTTATTAATTTTATACATTAAAGTTGAGCTCTACATATTATGGTTTTTTTTTGCCAATTATTATGAAAGTTTGATTTTTGTGTTTGATTTTTTTTTTTTTTTTTTTTTTGTAATTTATATGTGTGACACGATTTTACTTTACTTTTGTTGTTGTTGCTGGTGTTCTTAGAACAATGCATAGTATATTTGTCTTCAGAATTAACTTTTATAACCACCATGTACTTAAATTTATCATTTACCTCATAAATTTCAGAAGTTTTTTTTTAATACGATACTCCCCATTAAACTTAGTTTTGTGTATACAAAATTATATGCGGATCTCATTATGTTTACTGAATATTGTAAGTTTAAACAAACCAAACATTCCTCCTGTAGATAACCCACATTTAGCGTGATACTTCTCTCCGACGAATATCGTCTACATTCGACATTGAAAACAATTTCAATAAGTAATTTGTATTTGTACTGCGTGAATTTTTACAGGAAAATGTGAAAGAAAATCTTGTAATGGCCGCAACATACTAGTTTTTCTTTTTCGCATTTTTCTTTCTTTTCTTTTTTAATTTTTTTTTCTTTAGAACTGTTAATTTAATGAGAATTAAGACTGTACGTTGTGAAGTTTTCTGCATTGGATATTTAGCTGTATAATGAATTTGAGTTGTACATAAAAATTTATTTTCTTACAACATAAACTTATTTAAATAACATTTTTGTAAACAGTTGACAAGAATAATTATTATATAGTAATTAAGCATATTTACATGAGAGAAAAAGACTTTTCGTAAACACACTGAATCAGTTACATATAAAAATTTGTAGTTTTCCTAAAAGCATTATTTATGCTTTTTGCCAGGTAATAAAAATGAAAACTCTGTGACATAATTTTTGTTTGTTTCATTTTGTTTTTTACTTAAATTATTTTACCATTGTAAATTGTTTGCTAGAATGATATTACATCCAATTAACAACTCTTTCATTAGTATATATATATATAATATTTAATTTTAAAAAATCACTTTTATTCCTAATGTTTAGAATCAAAGCAGTAAAATTTTAAATGCTTTTGTTATTGTATATATTTTTTTAATATTTAATTTTATCAGTAATGTAATAAGAACTAATTTTTATTTATTTATTTATTGTTTTATATTTTTTATAAACTACTTGATTTTTTTTTTTTTTTTTGATGGAAGATAAAAATAAATTAACCAGTATACAAATCTTAATGCAATACATTTGAGTTCATTTTTCGTTTTCCAATTGAGCATTTCAGCTACAAATAATTGCAGTATTTATTACTTCTTTTAAATATTAAATATTTAATCATAAAGAAGTAGTGGAAAAGTACAAGAAAGACTTATTTTTTGCAATCGTTTGTGGGAAAAAAAATGAATAAAAGCTGACTAATCACGACCATTGTGTTTAGCGGCCCCTGAGTTTAGGAAGCAAACAAAAAAGCGTAAAAATACTTAAATACTACTGCTATAACTATTAATACAGTGCAGCCACGTATCCTAAAACCAGCAGTGAGGGCGCGTTCAAAATGTTGGAGGGATGCCAACTTGACCGACCGTTTGAAATTTGGAAAATACCCAGTAATTGACGACTTGACCTTCTGTCGTCATTCGACGTCGTGATGAAATTTAACCTATAGGAGTCTTCATTTACCCCACAAATAAAGGACTATAGCCAATCATAGTGCAGCTTTTCCTTGCAAACAAAGGGAAAGTCCGCCTCGTTCTAGTTGTCTATTCCACTCTCTGTTATTGCTCATTTTCTCTGAGTCAGATGGACTGTCACCCTTATTTCGACACGTTGCGTTAGTACTTGCGCAGATGGTTCCATGAAATGTGGTCGAAGAGCAACTACCATACCGTAAAACGGGGTGAAGAACAAAATTTTCACATTTTTATGAATGACTTTTTAAATTTTTTTGTACTTGGATTTTTTTTTTTTTTTTTTTTTTTTTTTGTGGGTTCTGTATTGGGTTGAGGTGAATGTGTATATGCAACAGACAATGGAATAACGTTACACTTAGAGGCAAAAAAAAAAAAAAAAAAGTTTTAAGTACTGTTCATCTTCACCCCTTAAATGGGGTCAAGATGAACACTGACAGTTTTTCCCTCAAAACACCACTTATTTAGTTAGAGATATTCATTTTGACACTATATTTGAAATGTACAGAAAAAATTGAACACTGGGACATGTTTTATTTCTTGTTAACTGACTTCAAAAAAGGAGGAGGTTCTCAATTCAAACCGTTTTTTTTTTTTTTTTTTTTTTTTGTTAACTCATAACTTTTGAACGGATGCTCCGACTTAGATACTTTTTGTTTTCCTGTAAAGGTCTTGGTCTGCAGAAGGTCCCATTGTAATATCTTTTTGATCTAAAGAAAATACAGGGTGCCCAAAAAAGTCAGTCCCAACTCTTTTAACTGCTGAATGGCTGCAGCTATAGTCTTAAAAGTATGTATATATAGTAAAGTGGTCATGTACTAAGAGATGCAACTGCATATAGCGCCACCAAGTGGAAAACAGTGGAGTTAACTTTCCTATCTCGAAAACGTTTCAAGATACGGGAAAAAAGTGAATTGCAAAGTTGTAAAGCATAATCCATTCAGTATGAAAAGACAATTTGCAGACATTAATGCAAGAAATAAATTGCTTAAAACGTGCAATTGTTTGCTCGCAATTTCCTGTACTGTGCGCACATGAACTACGTTGCACACTTTGTAGCGGGTGACATGTATGTTATGTAGTTCAAAGTTAGGTCACTATAAGCGATCACATCGAATGCGCATAGTCGTTTTAAACTGAATTCACAAAAGATTGGGATTATCAATACAAACCATATGTTTTTATAGTTATCGTGTTTGTTGTTTGTCAGCTTTTAACTTCATAAGAGATGCTGCGATTTTAATACTTTTTAACTTAATGTAAATATCTTGGCCTGAAATAGCTGCTATTATAATTTCATTAAGCTCTAAACAAATTACAGGGTGCTTTCAAAAGTTCGTTTTCATTCTTTTAACTGCTGAACGGCGGTAGCTACACAAATAAAAGTAGTATATTTGCATAATAAAGTGGCCATGAGCTACAAGATGTGACAGTTTACAGCGCCACCTGGGGGAAAAAGCGAAGTTTGCATTTCTATCTCGAAAACTGTGCGAGGTAGAAGAAAAAGTAAATTGCAAATTTGTAGATTTTCACCGATTTAGTACGGAAAGACACCTTATAAATATGAATTTAAAAAACAAAACGTTTCAATGTGCATCTGTTTGTTCGCAGATTCCTATCCATTAATGTGCCGAAGCGAACTTAGAAATCAAAAAGACATTTACTTCGATGTTTAAACTTCTATTCGTGAGTTGCAATGCTTATTTGGATCCTTCTTTGAACTATCTATTGCGCACATTCCATCAAAGTGGGTGACGCGCACACGCTGTAAAATTCAATGAGAATCCAGCTATGTATTGCAGTTGAGGTTATCGTTATAGCCTTCCTGTGTTTGTTTTAATTTATTAAAGATATACACTGTAATTTTTTTCTCTACAGCCTCATTTAATAGCCTTATATGAATAACAGAGTCATGAACTCTTTTCAAGCTGTTTCTCTTTTGAACGTTTACATTTCAGATATTAACCGATATTGGATACTCTTATGCTACTTGCCAAATAGGATTTTTTGTTACGAATGCAGCGCACCCGTTCTTTACATTTCTAAGACTTTTTTAAGTTAATGTATTTGTATTCAATACATAGTTTTTTATTTTCCACTAGCGCATAAAGGCAAGAAAAGTAACACAAACTAAAAATGCAGCATTTGTGAAAAATTAACTTAAAGATAACGATAACGTATTGACTAGATGAAAACTGTCACAACTGCTTCTGGAGTGGATAATTTTCGATACGGAGATGTAAAGTTTCTTGTACACATTGCGGTACTTCATAAATTTTTCAGTGACATAAGCTTGAAATTACAGATTCTTGAGTTCTGTCACTTTTCTTGCGGGTTGCAATACGTGTAACCGCCGTCGAACGTCTTCTCATATTCTGCTATGAATACATCTTCACTGAAAGGAAAAAAAAAAAAAAATCTTTTTGTAAAAAAAAAATGGAACCGACTCCAAAAAGCAACTATCACGCAAACAACTAAAACTAAAATGAAATTGTAAATTGCGCCTAAAAGAATGAAATAAATTATTTCGCCAAACAACATGAACACTACAATTAATCATAACTTTTGAAATCGGCGCAAAATTAAATAAAAATTGATAGTTTTATTCAATATTAATATCGAATTCCATTCAAAATAAACATCTCCCTTTGTAATGTCCAAAACACAGCCGAAAACTTCCATTGATAACATATACATCAGATTTGTATGCTTGACACTCGAAGCCCGCTTGTAAATCTTCTTCAGATGAAGACAGATAGCACATGACAGAATTACAGTACGAAGAATTGGAGAAAACACCCAGGGCCAGCGCGGGAACCGAACCCGCTCTCCTACGCTCGAAGGTGATTAGAACTGTGGAGACCTGACCACTCGGCCACGGAGGGCCCAAAACTTTCATTCAAATGAACAATTAAGAATTCGTATGCTGCAAATTTTGCGAAGTAAACTTGGTGCCTGTCGTTTTTGGCGGTAAAAAAAATCGCCAAATTATCTGGTGGCCATGTTTTATTCCCTTAAAAAATCATGGTTATTTGAATAAGGTATACTGAGAGAGCAATTAAGAATATGGAAGAATATTTCGTGCAATATATAATACGAAAATATACATCTTGCGTGTATATTTTTTTATTGATATTTGATCACCAAATCCAAAAACCACCAAAGACGATAGATATCAAAGTTACATCAAGTTTGCAAATAAAACTTTAGTAACTTTGTAGAAACATGAATACGGAATCGCGAAGGATGTTCACTATTCTATGACGATTTTACTAATGGAGCAATTTCATACAATGATAAAATAGTAACGGAAGCTAAGAAGATGTATCATTCGACGCAACAGCGTTTGTAGCTATCGGTCTAAAAACAAATCTGTAAAAGAACAATAAATTTTTATTTAATTTTTCGCCGACTTTAAAAGTTTAGATTAATTGTAGTGTTTATGTTGTTTGGCGAAAGAATTTATTTCATTCTTTTAGGCGCAATTTACAATTTCCTTTTAAGTTTAGTTGTTTGCGTTATAGTTGCTTTTTGGAGTCGGTTCTACTTTTTTTTTTTACGAAAAGATTTTATTTTATTAATTTTTCTCAGGACACAGACCAAAATAAAAAAGTGACAACTTTGATATTGAGATATGTGCTATATTTTATTATACTTTAACTACTCATGTGAACAATGTTTATACACTAAAAAATTCTGTGTTTTTCATAGAAAAATGTTATATACTTGTCTTTTAATTAAAGAAAAAAAAAAAAAATTCAAGGAAAATAGTGAATGACACTTGTTTTATAAAATGAAATGTTGGCGAAAAGATCTTACTCGTAGTCACTCAACTTTTGAACACAATCTGAAATCTATGTAATAGTATGAATTTTTATTTAATAAGTTTATATTATAAGCAACAAAATTAACCATCACACATTTTACACTGTTTTATATTCAAAATTATTTTTAAATATGCCCACAGTGCCATTCATAAAAATAATAAAATTGTAGGAGAAAAAATTTCAACCCATTAAGATGCCTGGATAAGTAAGCTTTTGATAGATACCATAAATCCGCCTGAGTTAGTGGGAATTCCCAGACTGACATTTTTATTAGAACATCACATAACAGAGACTCTTCAGCCTTACTCAAAGCTTCTTGTCCACCATGCTGTAAGGGGGATGTCGCATGAATTTAATATTGCATTTACTAATATTGCTGAACAGAAGTAGCGACATTCGGGCGAGCATTATCGTAATGTAATGTCCAATTCCCTACCAGTTCATGACGCTTTCTCGATATGTGTTGTCGCAAAATTTTCAAAACTGAAACATAATATTCACCATTCACAGTAGTTTTTGGAGGCACAGCATGCTGATAGATTACACCTTTACGATCAAAGAAAATAATCATCATGACCTTTTTAGCAGATTTGATTTCTCGGATTTTTTTCGGAGGTGGAGAATCAGTATGTTTCCATACACTTGTTGCGGACTTGGTAAGGGGATCATAATGATGCACCCAAGCTTCATCACCTGTTATTAAATTCTTTAGGAGATCTGGATCATTTTGAAGCATCTGTTTCCATTCACAACATTGGTGAATGCTTGTTTTCATTTGTTCTTTAGTAAGGTGATGAGGGACCCATCTGGAACAAACATAGCGAAGCTGTAAATTGTTGCGTAGAATGCGAAATATCGACGTTTTCGAAATGTTTGTTGATGCCGCTATCTCCTCACGTGTCAATCGCCGATTTTTTTGAAGGATTACCCACACAGTGTTAACATCTCCATCATTCACAACACTTTTTGGTCGCCCAGGCCTAGGAGCCAGTTCTGCAGACAAACGGCCTTTCTTGTAATCACCATGCCATCTAAAAATCGTAGACTCACCAAAACATTTGTCTTTGTAAGCTTCTTTCATTAACTTAACTGTTTTTGGAGCTGTTTTGCCCAAACGGTAGCAAAATTTTATGGCACAAAGCAATTCGTTTTTTAACTCTGAATCACTCATCTCCATTTCCGTAGGGCAAATAAAACGGTTCTTTAAACAAGCACGGATATAGGAAAATAAAATCGTCTGCTTCGTTTAGAATTTTGTATAAAAGTACAGTTAACAGTTTGAAAAAATCGCCTGCACTTCTATTTTTTAGTTTCGCAGTGTTGCCACTACGTAAAAAAATAACTGTCAGTTTTTATGGAATGCCCTTTGTACATTACGTAAATGGGGAAAATGGCAGGTAAGTAGATTTTAACATCTATAGACTGCACAAAACCAAATGAAACGAATATATATATATATAAATATATATGTAGGATCCGATTTATGTGGGCTTTTAAAACAATAACGTACTAATTCAATTATTTACTAATTATTTAAAATTTAATAAAGAAAGTTAAAATATAATACATTATTTACAGAAAACGTTAATGAATTAGAATTATACTGATCCAATGTCATTTGATAGTTCGATTAAAACAACTTGCGGCGCAAACATATCGCTTATTACTTCGCTTTTCAGTTCTCGTAAACGTCGTCTAAACAAGCATTCGTCAAAATGTGCGTGCCTTCTCATCCGGCCGTCAACTGCACTCTGAACTTCTCTCTTAAAACGCTCTTAGCAGCCGAGTCCTCCGGAAGCTACGCCCGTCTACGTCACATTCGCATAGAGAAGTTCAAGGTGCAGTTGACGGCCGGATGAGAAGGCACGCACCTTTTGACGAATGCTTGTTTAGACGACGTTTACGAGAACTGGAAAGCGAAGTAATAAGCGATATGTTTGTGCCGCAAGTTGTTTTAATCGAACTATCAAATGAACATTGGATCAGTATAATTCTAATTCATTAACGTTTTCTGTAAATAATGTATTATATTTTAACTTTCTTTATTAAATTTTAAATAATTAGTAAATAATTGAATTAGTACGTTATTGTTTTAAAATCCCACATAAATAGGATCCTACATATATATATATTATATACGTAAAAACATTTTTTATGTACAATATGGAATAGAAATCACTGTTCGTTTTCAGGGCCACTCAAAAGAACTAGATTATAGTGCGGTAATACTTGAAAATTTATGAAAGTGTATTTCATTTCGTAATTAATTCCTCATAGCCATATTGATAAATAAGCTAAATAGTCATCGCTTGTTTTTTGTAAATTCACTCGTTTTGTGACTTCTTGAATACCGGAGTCAAGTTTTTAACGTTTCATCTTTCTCTGTAACTGTTAGAGTTAATTAAAAACAAATAATTTCTGGCGTCCCAGATGTTGAATTTTTAGTTAATACGTTTGTTACTAGAAAAGTTTGATCGAGATTGATAAGTTTCAATAAATGTTGCGTGTGAAAGTTTTTTAGATAATTTTAAATAAACTTTTGAATATAATAATCGGTTTGTTACTTTTCGGCGCGGCCGTTTTGGCGCGGCCGTTTTGGCGCGGCCGTTTCGGCGCCGGCCGTTTTGGCGCCGGCCGTTTTGGCGCCGGCCGTTTCGGCGCCAGATGTTTACATTCCGAGATTTTTGAGTGTAAGAATTTTTTTTTCCCCGTAAAAATAATAAATAGTCGGGAATATTCAATAATTTTATAACTGTTTATTATTATATGGATTAAAATAAACCCGTGAGTTAATCATTATTAACTTTGTTTAAGTGAAGGCAGTTTAAGAATTGGTTAAGAATGCATGCATTTTCTTTATCTTGTTTCTTGCTAAAGTTAACTTTTATTTTATTCAGCAAGCTTTATTATATAAGAAATTTTATTACGCAAACTGTAAATAAAAATAAACAGAAATCTTTAATAATTAAATTTTGCGTAACAAAAAAAAAAAAAAAAAAAAAAAAAGAAGAAGAAGAATAGCAGTGATAACTTTAAGATAATGAAAACTTTATAGAAAGTTATTTTTTTTTTTTTTTTTTTATCATTTTTTTTTTTTTTTTTTTTTTTTTTAAATAACTGGTGGAGATTTAAAAGTACAGGATATTTTCATCTGGCACTTCTAAACGTAAATTGCTCATTTTTCTTTTTATACAGTTGAATTTTACTGATTTAGTGATTAATGAATATAAGTCTACATTTTAACTGTCGGGAGTTACTAAGTTACAATAAATAAAGTAAATAGTAAGCTGAGGGGGGAAAATGGTATTAAAAATTAACAAGTTGTATGGAACTATTCTACTATGTGTAATAAGTTTCAGAAATGTAGAGCAATGCGAGCTTTAAGTAAGTTATTAAAAAAATAATAATAAATAAATAAATAAATAAAGCAGGTGTGTATTTACCGTGTAATGGTTTTTGCCGGTTTTTACTATCTTGGCCAAAACACGTTTTTCCTATGGTTTTTACCACCTTCAGAGAAAATAAAATTCCTATTTATTTATTTATTTATTTATTTTTGTCTTTTAATTTACCCCAAAAACCTTCGGGACATATTTTAAAATTTTTAGTTCTCATTTTCCCAATATTATTTACTATGAAATTTCCATTCTTTCACCCATTTCTAACAACAATGTTTTGAAAATAAAAATAAAAAAATAAAAAAAGCAATGTTGACAACATGAAAATTGTTTTAAATTACATGATCAGTTTAACCATTTATCAGTTACAAACATTTTTTTCTGTCACTTTATAGTTGAAATAAAAGGCTAATGTGACAATCTTTATTAAAAAAAAAAAAAAAAAAAAAAAAAAATGGAAAATAAGATTACTCAATAACCATAGAGTTAAAATATATACATGTATATATATATATATATATATATATATATATATATATATATAATTTATTATTATATTACTTAGTTTATATTATTTAATTATTATTATTTTATTAAATTTAATTATTTTTTAATTCCTACCTTCACCTACTATTGTTTTATCAGTTATTAAACAGATAAAATACTACACAGCTAAAGGATTGATGAACTAATGTTTTTAAAATACTTGCAATAGATATTGTTTCATACTAATAAATGAGACCCAAAAATATGGCTTCAATAAAAAGCATTTAGTTTGGTAATAACATAAATTAAGAAAACCTCGACAGCTTTTCCAAAAGAAAATATAGGTGCTTTCTTCTTCAGGAATCATATTTAAGCAACCTCACTAAAAACAAGGTCAACTTTTCTTTCGTTGATAAAATTAGATAAATATTTTTCTCATCAAAAAATAAATTAACTATTAAATTGATTTTTTTTTTTTTTTTTACAACAAGCATAAAAGTAAAAATTAAAAAAAAAAACAGAAATTACATTTTTTATTTTATTAGCCCAAAGAAGCTCTATCACCAAATAGATTAGAATCTTTGGAATTGCCGCGTATGTATTGCCATCTGATGACTAAGTTTAATAAGTTTTAATTGCAAAAAAACTAGTTTCTCATCTTATCATTGGCTCTTTTAAATTACGCAAAATTCTATTTATCGGTAATATCTTTAGTAAATAATTTAAAATAATTTTTTGTTCACGCATAAAAAAAAAAAATAAATAAATAATAATAAATCAGAAATTACATTGTTTATTTTATTACCCAAAGAACTGCGCGACAATAAGTTTATTAAATTTTAACTAAAAAAATCGAGTTTTCTTCTAAGATTACCACTGGCTCCTTTAAATTACGAAAAATCCTATTATTCATCATTAATATCATCAATAAAAAATTAAAAATATTTTTTGGTTCAAGCATTAAAAAAAAAAAAAAAAAAAAATCAAATTACATTGTTTATTTTATTAACCCAAAGAAGCTCTATCACCAAATAATTTAGAATCTTTAGAATTGCTGCATATGTATTGCCATCTGATGACTAATTTTAATAATTTTTTATTGTAAAAATCTAGTTTCTCACCTTATCATTGACTCTTTTAAATCACGCAAAATTCTATTCATCATTAATATCTTTAGCAAATAATTTAAAATAATTTTTTGTTCACGCATAATATATATATATATATGAAGTCAGGAATTACATTGTTTATTTTATTACCCAAAGAACCGCACGACAATAGGTTTAATAAGTTTTAACTACAAAAATCGAGTTCTTTTCTCAGATTATCACTGACTTCTTTAAATTACGAAAAATCCTATTCATCATTAATGTCATTAATAAAAAATTAAAAATACTTTTTGGTTCAAGCATTGAAAAAAAAAAAAAAAATCAGAAATTACATTGTTTATTTTATTCCCCAAAGAACCTCCATCAACAATTTGGTTAGAATCTTTAGAATTGATGCGTATGTGTTGCCATCTTATGACTAAGTTCAATAAGTTTTAATTGCAAAAAACAATCTTATCATTGGCTCCGAATTAAGAAAAATTCTATTCATCATTAATATATTTAGTAAATAATTTAAAATAGTTTTTTGTTCACGCATAAAAAATAAATAAATAAGAAATCATATCTATCATTAAATAAATTTTAACCGAAAAGGCTGAGACGAAAGCCGCGGCCATTTCGTGAAGGACAGGCTGTACGAAAACGGCCTCTCCGAAATGGATCTCGCGCCAAAACGGCTGCGCCAAAACAGCCGCGCCGAAATGGGTTTCGCGCCGGAACGGCTGCGCCAAAACGGCGGCGCCAAAACGGCCGCGCCGAAACGTCCCATTCCGTATAATAATTGATTTGAATTATATGTACATATATGTGGTTTTGAGGGTGTAGTAGCCCTCTTCATATGGAATTATTTGCCAAATAATAATTTGTCAAATTTCTCATATATAAGCTGTTCCGAAAGCTAATTTGAATTTTTTTAAACACGGGTTTGTATAACAGTGCTGGTTCTTACCTTTTAACTTTCAAACTGTATTTATAATATTGAATTTTAGAATAAAAAAGGTCGTGTGAGTGACACACCAGATTACAATAAATAGAAAAAAAAATACGAAATATAGGTTTTGTGATTAAAAGTCTAAATAATAGCATGAAGGGATTTTTACTACTTTAATTATAAAAAGTCTGTATTTTAAATAATTAAATTACTTTTTTAATTAGAGTTAAAAAATAAATAAATAACTTTTTTTTTTTTTTTTAATTTGTGATTACCTAAAGAAAAAAAAATATTTTCAAGGTATTTTGAAATAAATTTTTCATAAAAAAAAAAAAAAAAACACCTTAACTGAATTATTAAAAATCTTTAATTTTTGTAATTAAATTAATTTCTTATTAAATAATTTTTAATTTGTTTCTATAATAAATGATAGGAAAAAAAAAACTCTTTCATGTAAATTTTTTAAAAGTGCATTTTTTTAATAAATAAATAAAAGGTTGGTTCAGAGACTTAAAATTTCAATTTTTTTTTCTTTTTGGCTTTTTCCCTTTTTCAGTAAGTATTTAAAACGCTCGTTTAATTTAATTAATAAAATTGCATATAATAAAAATTTATTTAAATCAAAAAATTTTAATTAGTTCTTTTTTCTACAATCAATGACAGAAGATATATTTTTATATTACGAAGCATTTTGAAACAGTTTTTCAATCAAAAACACAAACAGTAATATTAAGTAATTGATATAATTTAATTAAAAGATACATTTGATAATTAATGCACAAAATTTCCTGTAAAGAAAAGAAAAGGGGGAAAAGAATAGAAAGCGCTACTCTAGCCACTAAAGTCCGCGGAGACAAAGGTAGAGTTTTTTTTTTTTTTTTTTTTTTTTTTTTTTTATAGAAATAGTGCTTTCACGGAATGTTACAAAATCTCTCATTGCCAAACGAAGAGCTTGAGTTCAATAAAATCATTCCAGTATAGATGATTCTTTTTTGTTCTCTTTGGCGAAAGTTAATGACAAGAAACGCTATATTTTACCAAAAGAGTTAGATAATTATGTGATAAATGAGAAACGATTCACTAATTCTGGCTATATGCTTAATAAATATTTGCCGCCAAATTTTATCATTTATCTCGCCAAGTTTGTAGCCAGCGCAAATTTTTTTCTTGGTATCGATTGTAGTGTTTGGTATCGAACTTATCGTTTTAGAGACCGAATTTGGCTAAAATATGTAGTTTAGGGTTGCCAATTTTTGGAATAGACTTCTGGAATTTTCTGAAAACTTTCAAGCTTAGAACCACGTTTTTCGAAATTTCTATAAATAACTAACAAGACTATTAAAAAAAAAAAAAAAAAAAGATTATTGATGATAGTAGATTGAATCTTGCCTGTATCTTTCTGTGCTACTTTCCATAATTTCCACGAGGGTGGGCGTTGACTTACAGTCAAATTAGGCTTTCAAATGGGGCGGAAAGTTGCAATTAAAGATTACCAAAGTTTGAGAAATCTAATTTCAATGGGAGTCGAGTTCTAGAACTTTTTTGTAATGATTCATTAGCTTCTAGCTCACAAATTAATAAATTATTACCTCGAGATAATAATTCATTACCTCCAAAATTGTATAAACCACTGTGTTAGTATTTTCGACGATTTCAAATTTCATTCAGATTTCGAAATATTCCGTTATTACTAAATTATCAAATCTTCTATTCTGTAGTACAGTTAACGGTACTTATTTTATTTCTGTCGTAAGAATCACTGTTTCATTGGATTGTTTCGAGAACATTCACTGATTATTGATTTTTATGGCTGAATATTTATTAATTAATATTCATTCATCTACAAGAACCTGCTTATGCTTTTAAGAATTACATTTCACACGCAAAAATGCAGATATCATTCCGGGCTCTATCTACCGGCTGAATATTCGTTAAAAAAAAATCAGTTCATCAACAAGAATTTACTTATATATTTATGAATTGTTGCTTTCTACACTCAAAAATTTCGAGAACGTTCATAACAATATTATTACGGGCTCTGTTTATAAGCTGAATATTTATTAAATGCAAGGCATATATCGGCAAGAACCTGCTTATAAACATTTACACGCAAAAATGTCGATAATTTTTATAACAATATCATTACGGGCTGAATCTTCATGAAATAAAATACATTCATCCCGTCGACTCGAAACTGCTTTTGTCTTGAAAAATTACCTTCCGCAAGCAAAAATGTCGAGAACTTTTGACCTAATATTATTATCGAAGTGTCTATTGTTACGGCAGCCGGAACAATATTATTGTTATGGCAGTCACTAAATGTATCAACTCGCTCTGACCAAGAACGACTCTTTTGTGATTTAATCTCGTAGCACGCATGCTGTCATTCAAGACGCCATATTTATTTTTTTAAATGATCGTTTTACTATCCTTGGTCTTTTTTATTCGGAATTTTAATTTTTAAATTTATATTTTGAACTAGTGTGTTAAGAAAAATTGTTAAAATCAATATGGGAGATTTTCCCCCCTCATATAATGATCTCGGGACGGGAGTTCGACCAGAAAATAATTGAAGCATCTGTTATAACTTAAGATAAAATCGATTATTTTTTCTTTTTAGATTTATTTTGCAAAATTTACCTTTTTTTTTTTTTTTTTTTTTTTTTGTATATTTAGTGTTATACTTCTCTGAGATGAAAATCGTTTGCATAAACTTTAATAGATTATTTGTATTGTGTGAATTCTTATCGAAAAATGAAACATAGCTTTGTTATGGCCGCAACATAATAATAGCCATTTTATATATCATTAACAAGTCTTGCCATTCATTCTGCATGCAAGTAGCAGTTTTCAGGTTTTTTGCATGTTGCGAGCATATAATACCCATATTTCACTGACAGCCATTGCTCATGTTATTGTATGGGAAAATTTGTTTCTATAATAATTCACTACTTTTTTTTTTTTTTTTTTTTTCATTTTCACATTCAAAAAATTCACAATCGTTAAATTGGTACTTATTCTCCAAAAACTGATTTTTAAAATTAGTAATGCTTTTTTTTTTTTTTTAGACTAAAAATTGAGAAAAATGCACTTAGTAAAGATTCGCATTTTCAAACTCAAAAACAAAATAATAATAATAATAATAATAATAAAGGGGAAATGTCGTTGGAAAATGAGTACTAAAACATGAGTAAAAAAAAAACTAGCATGTTTGGGCTACCACATGTCTTTCTTCTATATTTTCATTTAGAAATTCTCTCAAAAAAAAAAAATAATAATTTATTAAAATTATTTTTCATGATAAATGCAGACGATTTACATTCTAGCGAAGTTGTAACACCAAATATCCAAAAAAAGTCAATTTTATTCTCCAAATGACACTTTATAAAAATGCTTTTTCTTTCCTTTTTTTTTTTTTTTTTTTTTTCAATCAAAAGCTTATTTTTAAATTATCGCAGATCTATAGTTCAGCTATTCATTGTAAAGTGTATTCACGAACTTTTTTGACATAATTAAAGCTCTTTGGGTACATAATGAAAATTTACAGGAGACAGATGTAATGCTCCTACGTATACAAAAAATTTTTCCCAGTTGACTATCACTATTATAAACAATTCTTTTAAGTTCATAATTATTAAAAAATAATTCTCTATGCAAATTTACACGAAATTTTGACATACCACTGTGCTAAAACTTTAGAAAAGGCATTTTGGCAAAGCCCATTTTAGGACTATTTTCACCAAAAGTTGACAGGCACTAATTTATGTCAACGGCCGAATACATACCAATTTGCATGAAATTCTATGCAGTAGTTCCTCACAAGGACAGATTCAGAAGGTGTCGTCATTATATATATGATTCTACTCTTCATAAAACACCAGAAAGTGAAAAAAAATAATGGCTGAAATGAATTACAGGAACTATAAAAAATTATCAAAACTAAGCATTTTTGGCGATAAGTTTGCTAGCACTGAAATTGTTGTGTACGAACAGAACCATGTTTTGCTTTTCCGCCTAGTACTTAAAATCAATCGCATAAAAGTGTAAAATCGCCAAATATACTTAATTTTGATATTTTTTTTTGTGGTCGATGTAATTCATTTCAGCCGATATTTTTTTTTTTTTTCATTTTCTGGTGTTTAGAATCACATCTTTTTTTTTTTTTTTTTTTTTTTAATATGTTTGGTAGACGACACCTATTGAATACTTCCTTGTGAGATACAGTTACCAGAAAAAAATATCACACACATACAGACATTTTCTAAAAATGGTCAAATCATGTTCTACACATCTCAATATACGTATATCCTTTGAAAGCCCAAGGTCGAAAATTTTTACGAATCCAATACTTTCTTCTTCTAAAATCTGAAAAAAATAATAAATGAAGTTTTATAAATCTGGCTAATTCAATAGCTTACCAAATAATTGGCTATTCAGCCAAACTGCATATTCATCTAGCCAAATCGTTTCAGATTTGGCCAAATGGAATAATCTATAATATGGTCAAATATTTGGTACATCTCTAGTATGAATATTGTTTATTGTACAGAACATTTTAGTAATCTCCAGCGAGATTATAAATAAAAAATATAGATCTATTGCTACAAAATTCCAATGGACAATATTCCTGTGACGTCACAGTAGGTAAAATCGCCGAACACGTGGCCTTTATTTTGTAAACAAATTAGATTCAAGATGCCATTTTATTGTTACGCATAACATTTCCCTAAATATTTCTCCAGTGAAACTTAATAATCAGATACCTGTTCAAATAAGAACAAAAGAGAAATGTAAACAACTGAATCGAATGATAAAGTTAAGACTATTCTATATCATAAATTTGCAGAACATTTTATGAATACACACACACATATATATATATATAATGAATAAAAGGTTAATAAGAAGATTTTATACACACACATATATACATCAAAGCTTAAATAATTATAATTTCAATCACTAAAGGAATTTATTAAATGGAACATCATTTTAAATTTGTTAACATCGCCACAGTTCACATGGCAACTTTTAATATTACATATGTTGATTAATATTAAAGTATATTACTAAAACTGGATTAAAAACAAAACAAAGGTATCACTATATCACTCTTACTTCAATTTCATATAATCTGTAACTCTTATAAATAATATTGCAAGATAGAAATTTGCAAGCCACAATGCTTTGCTATGGTAGAGTTGAGGATTGTTTGCCTAACCAGCGGATATTCTTGTAGCCTCGAACCCAAAGCGGGAATATGATCCATTTATGAACTTTTTGTGCAGCTGCAAATTCAAAATCAAGTAAAATTTTAAAAATCAAGTTATTCAAAATTAAGTATGATTGCACATTAAAATTTATTTAAATATGCAATCATACTTAATTTTGAATAACTTGATTTTATGATAATCATTTTTGATCTGGTATATTAATGAATCACTTTCTTATTTACAGTCGGTTGCAAAATTATTCGAGCACTAGCAATAATCCTTGCCAAAAAAAGTACACTTAATACAGCTTTGTTAAATAAATCCTTGTCGAGTCATGTTCTTAATCAGTCTAAGAACATGATTGGACAAGGATTTACTTAGCAAAACAGTCTTAAGTGTACTTTTTAAATATAGGAATTATTGGCTAGTGCTCGAATAATTTTGCAACCGACTGTATGTACATGCAAATACATGCAAATAAATAAGTAAGCTAATCACAAAACTTTAAGATTAAAATAAAAAAAATATTTATGTTTAATGGAAAATACAGTTTCAATATTTGACAATTATCGAGCAATAATTACTAAATATTATAAAACATATAAAACACAGCACTTCACACGTTAAAATCCAATTCGAAAGACTTCGTTTAAAAGTTCACAGTATAAAAGATAGACTTTTAACGAAGCCTTTCGACTTGGATTTTAACGTGTGAAGTGCTGTGTTTTATATGTTTTATCAATTTGATTTATACACGTGTTGAAAACAATTGCTCATTAAATATTATAAACATTTAATACAATAAATGTGAACTACTTTGTGCTGTAAAAATACGAATTTTTAAGAAAACAAAATATAACCGGTCTACGATACGATTACGAAGCCCTGTTCTGTTGATGTTGATAGATTCATGAAAAAAACGACTTAGTGAATTGTCAGTTTGGCCCCTCTTACAGTAATTACGTTTCACCAATTTCTGCTCTCCATTTGCTTAATCGTTGTAGCTTAGAGTGTTTCAAAAATCGTAATAAACGGGGCCGTGGTAGCCCAGTCGGTAGAGCGATGGACTCGTAATTGAATGATTGCCATTTTGGTACTCGAGTTGGCCAAAGACCGTGGTGTACATTAATGTTGGCTGGTGCACGTAAAATCTGTTCTGGCCGCAATGTACTCGATCTTCCTATCCTCTAGGGGTAACCGAACAGGACAGAACACCGCGATTGAGAGGCCACCAACCTTTCGGTTTAGAGTGTAGACCTGCAAGCATGGTCGACAGGGCAAATCCTAAAAGGGGTCCTACAAGCCAAACCCCTACCATCCAGCGATTTCACAACCCCAGCAGCATACTATAGGAGTAACAGAAGCGGAACAGCCATCCTTACCGTGGACGATCAAAAAAATTGTGTTGGCATGTCTCCAACCACCTCTTGGGATGAGTCACAGATCATCGCCAATTGCCATTGCGCTGCACTAGTGCGATGTAAAACCCAACTATCCAACTAACATATAATTAAGCAAGCTCCTACACATGAGACGACCGCGGTAGCCCAGTTGGTGGAGCGCTGGCCTCGTAATTGGAAGATTGCGGGTTCGGTACTCGAGCCGGCCAAAGACCGTCGTGTACACTAATGGTGGCTGGTGCAAGTAAAATCTGTCGTGGTCGCAATGTCTTCCATGTTCCCATCAAAAATTATACCTCTGGGGCTGGGGTCACCGAAACGGGAGCCATCCCTTCCGAGTTCCGTGGAGGATCAAAATTGCGATGACATGTCTCCGGACCACCTCTAGAAGTGAGTCTCAGACCGTCGCCAATTGCCCATCTGCGCAGCACTTATGCGACGTAAAACACAACCAACCAACCTATACGTACAATCGGTAAAAAAGTGTCCGAAAACTAGCAAAAATTCCTATGTAAAAAAAGTACACTTCATACGGTTTTGTTAAATAAATCCTTATCGAATCATGTTCTTACACTGACTAAGAATAGGATTCGAAAAGGATTTATTTAACAAAACCGTACGAAGTGTACTTTTTTTACATAGGAATCTTTGCTAATGTTCGGACACTTTTGTTACCGACTGTATTATCTGGAGCATCAGGCACTTTGCCGCCTTAGGGTTGCTACATGTACCCAGCGTTTTCCGTAGATAAACAAACGGCACCCATTATTTCAATCGTCTTGTATTACTTTGGAATTACTTTTTTATCATTTTTCATAATTTTACATCGGTAAATTGTCATATGGGAGATTGTTTAATGATAAATTGCTATAATCACTCAAGAAAATAATATAAAATGTTCATATTTCAAGAATATAATTTAGGAAGAATAAAATAATATAACATTTATTTACTTAATTTTTCTTTGTGCTTTTCACATGTTCAAATGCAAAAATACAAAATATAAATAAAAAGAGCTATTTTAATTATAATACTGATGTTAATAACCATAAATTAATTAAATAAGAAATTGTATTACTGTGCCTTTGAGTTTTGGCGACATTTTCTGGGGTCGTTTTGTTTTCTTGTTGTAATTGCATTTATTTTTAAGGTTCGTTTTTTTAAATGAATAGTATGGGCTAGAAATAGCAGAAAAAGTAAGTAAATACAGATTTTCCACCTTTAAACTGTAAGCCTATTTTATTATTGTTATTTTCAAAAAATTATGATTTGCATTTGAAACAGTCCTAACAACACACCTTATCCCCAGTAAATTCGCACAAAATTCTGAGGATGAAAAAACATACCAAGAATGTATTGTGTATAAATGTGTTGTTAGGAATATTACTTGTTGCTTATTGCTCTTTACCGTCATAACCGATCGGAGCTTCAGATCAAGGTTTCTTAAAATCGCTAGTTAAGCGGTAAGGACGCCAAGCAGGAATGCTGTCCTCATCCGAGGCAACAAAATGGCGGTGATCAGACGGCCTATATATTTTATTTAGGGGTCTCTACATATAATGTACGCTATAGCATTGATGGCAGAACAATTTCCTATGAAAATTTAACATTAGCTACAGACCATGCATGTACCGAGCAAACAAAATCTCAGGCTATTGACGTCATATTTCGATAACTAATTTCACAAAATCCTGGCTATGTGGTTCCCAAATATGTAGTAAGGCGAAAAATTCTAAATAATGTGGAATATTTAGAATGCTTCGAAATTCATTGCATTGTACAAAGAATTTTTCTGCAAAACTTAACACATTTTGTAACATTTATACAATTTATTGTTCCCACTAAACATCTTCATACTAAATTAAAAAGTAAATTATCAATAAACAACAACAAAAATAAAAATAAAAATAAATAAATAAATAAAATAAAATAAATAAAATAAAATAAATAAATAAATAAAATAAAATAAATAAATAAGTAAATAAATAAATAAAATAGTTTATTTTCCGAAGAATTGCAAGAAACTGGTACGATTTTAGAGCGGAAAAAAAAATATCGGAGAATTTCGAATAATTTTAAAAATCAAAACCCCCTTCCTCCACGCACACACATAATTTGATAACATTTTAAATATGTCAGGGCTTCAAAAATTTTCGAAATATTACAGTTTGCTTTCTGATTAGTTTCAAATCAAGAAATATCTACAATTGTAACAAGAAAAAGTGTTAAAAGGTTTCTCAAAACTCTTTTGTAACAAAATTCTAAACCGTTTCAGAGGCATGAATGCTGATAAATTGATATTTTATACAGGTATTTGAAACATAGCTAAGAAAATCCTTATGAGTATGCCGTTTTCTATGTTTTTAAATGCCAATTTTTGAGGACCTCTCATGTATGATATTCCATTATAGGTTTGATTTTATTTTTTCTGGAATAAACGAGAATCCAACACTTCTCAAAACTTCCAGATTAATCTTTTTGAACAGAGGATTACATCCATTATCCAAAACTACCACAACTATTAATTTGTGTTCCAAATGAAAATTTTCTTCTCCAAATGACATCTTCAGGGTGTCTTATGGATGAAAAGATCTTCTATGGACATTTTCAGAGTGTATTATGGATAAGTGCATTGTTAGGGCAGAAGGAGCAATGTGCAATAGAGGACTGCAAAATACTCACACACGGATAACGCGTTATAATTCGCGAAAGAAAAGAATATTTTAAAAATAAGACAGTCATACTGCCAAGCATTGGTGTTTTTATTTAAATAACATGGCTATAGTTTTTCTTCTTCATGAATGCGCTCATGCTGCCTTTTTTTTTTTAGTATTTATATTTTACTTAAAAAAAAAAAAAATAAAAAGAATTTTTGAAACACAGACACATGCTTCTTCTCTTGTGATAATAAGAGAAAGTTTCCTTAAACTACGCTTAGAAATACTACAGGCAATTTTTCATACACATAGGACTTTTCTGAAGCATGAGCGCATAAATGTGTATTTAAATTATCCTTAAAAACAAAACATAAATAAATAGGTGCGTACTTCATACACTATTATTTTATAGCTGTAAAAATTCAAGGATGATTTTTTTACACTACTGGTATCAGAAAACCCTTTAGAACATTCTTCAAACACATATATGGCTTTTTTCATGTTTGAACGCAATTATGCTTTTTTAGATTACTTCTTTGCGAAAACCTTTTAGAACATTCATTACACACATACGGTTTTTCTCCTGTATGAATGCGGAGATGTATTCGTAAACCGCCCTTTTGAGAAAATCTTTTAGAACATTCCTTACACACATACGGTTTTTCTCCTGTATGAATGCGGAGATGTATTCGTAAACCGTCCTTTTGAGAAAATCTTTTAGAACATTCCTTACACACAAACGGCTTTTCTCCGGCGTGGATGCGGAGATGAGTTCGTAAACTGCTCATTTCAGAAAATTCTTTGGAACATTTTTTACATACATATGGTTTTTCTCCAGTATGTATGCGAAGATGTGACATTAGATTACCCTTAGTTGAAAATCCTTTAGAACATTCTACACACACATATGGTTTTTCTCCTGTATGAATGCGAAGATGTTTTCTTAAAGTGCTGTTTTGAGAGAATCGTTTAGAACATTTTTCACAGATATGCGGCTTTTCTCCAGTATGGACGCGAACATGGTTTTCTAAATGAATCTTTTGAGAAAATCCTTTAGAACATTCTACACACACATATGGTTTTTCTCCTGTATGAATGCGAAGATGTTTTCTTAAAGTGCTATTTTGAGAGAATCGTTTAAAACATTTTTCACAGATATGCGGCTTTTCTCCAGTATGGACGCGAACATGGTTTTCTAAATGAATCTTTTGAGAAAATCCTTTAGAACATTCTACACACACATATGGTTTTTCTGTAGTATGATTGCGAAGATTTCTGTTTAGAACGGTTTTATCTGAAAACTCTTTAGAACGTTCTTCACACACATATGGTTTTTCTTCAGTATGCACATGATTATGTTTTTTCATATTAATTTTTCGAGAAAATCCTTTAGAGCATTTTTCACACACGTATGGTTTTTGTCCTGTATGAATGGGAAGATGGGCCATTAAATTGCTCTTTTGAGAAAATCCTTTAGAACATTCTGCACACACATATGGTTTTTCTCCTGTATGAATGCGAAGATGTTTTCTTAAAGTGCTATTTTGAGAGAATCGTTTAGAACATTTTTCACAGATATGCGGCTTTTCTCCAGTATGGATGCGAACATGGTCTTTTAAATGAATCTTTTGAGAAAATCCTTTAGAACATTGTTCACACACATATGGTTTTTCTCCCGTATGCACGCGAAGATGCATTTTCATAGCGCTTTTTTCAGTAAATCTTTTAGAACATTCTTTACACACATATGGTTTTTCTGTAGTATGAATGCGAAGATTTCTGTTTAGAACGGTTTTATCTGAAAACTCTTTAGAACGTTCTTCACACACATATGGTTTTTCTCCAGTATGCACACGATGATGTTTTTTCATATTAATTTTTCGAGAAAATCCTTTAGAGCATTTTTCACACACGTATGGTTTTTGTCCTGTATGAATGGGAAGATGGGCCATTAAATTGCTCTTTTGAGAAAATCCTTTGGAACATTTTTCACACACATATGGATTTTCACCTGTATGTATGCGAAGATGATCTTTTAAGCTATCTTTACGAGAAAATGCTTTGGAACATTCCTTACACACATATGGTTTTTCACCTGTCTTTGTGAGTAGATGAGTATTCATATTTTCTATTAAATGAAAATAGTGTAGAACTATGTCAGAAATTAGTTTCCTTTTAACAAACTTGTGGATGTGTAGTGTATGCCAAAACGGTTGATCGGTAGAAATTACTCCGTGGGTAGAACAGAGGTTCTCTTTCTGCTTGACGAACATCCGTAGCGATAAACTGCATTTCCTTGTACACATAACTTAACAATTCTATTATGACGCAGTATGGAGAGATTTGATTGGTTCATTTGTTTTTCAGTGATTGGAGTGTATTTTACGTTGCAGTGGAGCTACATTACAGGGAATTAGGCGATATTTGATTGGTTAATTTTTTGAGTGTATTTTACGTTGCACTGGAGCTACATTACGGGAAATTAGGCGATATTTGATTGGTTCATTTGCCTTGGGTGTATTTTATATTGCATTGGACCTACATTACGGGGAATTAGGCGATATTTGATTGGTTCATTTGATTTTCATCGATTTTAGTGTGTTTTAAATTGAGTAGTGCTCCGCAATGAAGAAATGACGACAGTCTGTGTTAAGCAATTTGTTTTTAATGAAAGATTTTGTCAAAAAAAAGTTCAATGTTTATTATTTAAGAAAATTGGTAGGAGTTTTATATAAATAATTTGTGCATATATATATATATATATTATTATTATTATTATTATTATTATTATTATTATTATTATTGTTTTAATGTAGACCGAAAGAAGAATTTTTATTTTCAATGAGGAAATGTTAAAGAAGTTACAAAATGATTACTCTTTAAGCAATTTGGTAGGTTTTTTGTTTTTTTTTTGTTTAAATGTAAAAGAAAAGTGGTTTCTTTTTTTAATAAATGGAAGGTAATCTAGTTAATAATATACTTCGGTTTTTAGGCAGACGATTTTTTTCTTTTTATGATCCCATGATTTTTAGGCAGACGATTTTTTTCTTTTTAAATTATCGGAATGAAATTAGTTTAAATATTGTAGAATCATTTTGTTTTTAAGGATGTTTGGCAGGTGGTTTTAGTCACAAAAGAACTTAGAACACCGAATACGTTTGTTTTTGTATGAGATTAGGTGTTGTCTTGCTATGTTCTTGTCTTTGAACACAGAAGAAGAATAAGAATTGATTATAATTATAATGATTTAAAAATTTTTTATTTGTGGCGGGTTAGTTGAAAAATTCCTTTTTTCTTTTTTTATCGTTAGGTGCATTGGTTGTTTTTGTGCGTGATATTAATTCATTGCTGTATATACTTTCTGTAATACTTCGTTAATATGCCTCGAAAATCTGTCTCTGATAAAAGTGTGATTGATTTGCGTTATTTGATATTGTTGAGTGGTAAGGGTAAAAGGGCTGAGATTGATTTCTGCATGGAAAATGGTTTGATTGCTGAGGGATATGAGTGTCCCGTTTGTGCAAGTGAAATGAAAGTAGAAGGCTGATGGTTTTAGATGGCGGTGTCAAAAGCAAGTAGCGGGTGTAAGGCATTATGAAAGTAGGTCGGTAAGATTGGGAAGTTGATTTGGAGAGAGCAAATTAGGAATGGATGATATATTAATTATTACGTATGCATGGGTAGAAAAATGCACCAATGGACAAATTTCGCGTTTAGCTAGGGTTAATAGTAAAACTGTAACTGATTGGATGAGATATTGTCGAGAGGTATGTACGGTTGCATGTATGAATGAGAGTAGCAATATTGGGGGGGGGGGGGGGGGGAAGGAAGAATTGTTGAAATTGATGAGAGTTTGTTTGGATAGAGAAAATATAATAGAGGAAAGCCAGTTAAGGGTACATGGGTGTTTGGAGGCGTGGAGCGGGAGAGTAATGAATGCTTTTTAGAAGTTGTGCCAGAGAGATGGTTGCTTGAGGTTATCAATAGGCGGATTTTACCGGAAACAACTGTGATTTCTGATTGCTGGAAGTCATACGAATGCCTTCAAGATGAAGGCTTTGTACATCTTTCAGTAAATCACAAATTACATTTTGTAGATCGGGAAAGTGAGGCACATACGAATACGATAGAGGGTATATGGAGTTGGGTGAAACGCGGCCTCTACGGAAGGAGGACAGTTGAAGACAATTTCGACTCATACTTAGCCGAGTTCATGTGGAGGAAGCGGCACAAAGACGATCCATGTGCCCTTTTCGATTCGTTTTTAGAGGCATTTCGGAAGATATACCGCCACAAAAAAAATGACTCCGAACGCCGATGTAACGCATCGGATGATGAGGATGATGAAGATGACGATCCATTTGCCCCAGGCCCTTCATCCAAAAAGACGAGATACGAAAAATAAATGTAAGTTATTTAATTTTACTCTAATTTTTATTTTTTTAATTTCAGAAATTTTAATTTCTTTCCCCACTCTTTTTAAAAAATGTCATTATTATTATTTTTTTTTTATCCTACTTCAAGGTGAATGTTGCAAAAAACAGTTATGTGCGTTTTCAAATTCGTGCACGGCGAAGTAGGGGTGTCCAGTGATGTTTTTTTGGTTTTAACATGCGCGTTAGTGATTGCCGCGGAACCGACTTACGTGCCTTTTCAGATTCATGCACAGCGAATTAGGGGTGTCCAGTGATGTTTTTTTGGTTTTAACATGCGCGATAGTGATTGCCGCGGAACCGACTTACGTGCCTTTTCAGATTCATGCACAGCGAGGTAAGGGTGTCTAGTGTTTTTCTTTGGTTTTAACATGCGCGATAGTGATATCCGCTGCACCGACTTACGTGCCTTTTCAGATTCATGCACAGTGCCCAAGTCGAAATTCATGCTGGTATTTGTTTGCTAGGCAAGCACTACATGCTTCATCCCAGCTAGTAAAATAGCATAAAACTACCATAAATATTTGCTAGTTCCACCAGAACTACCAGCAAGTCATGTGGTGTTTTGGCACACTTTTTATGCTTGTCCAGCATATATATTCCAGCTTGTGTAGCTTGAATATTTTGCTGGTCTAGCAGCCATCACGACCACTACTTGCTTGCACTTTTTGCTATTCTAGCAGAAATTCACAACCAACAGATGCTTTTTTTCTTTGCTAGACTAGCATTAAATGCTGTATCCCAGCAAGTAAAATAGCATAAAACTAGCATTAATATTTGCTGGTTACACCAGAATTACCAGCTTGTCATGGTGTGTTTTGGCACACTTTTATTGCTTGTCCAGCATACAAAATCCAGCTTTTCATGCTGGTATTAGTTTGGTGGACCAGCATTAGATGCTGTATCCCAGCAAGTAAAATAGCATAAAACTAGCATTAATATTTGCTGGTTCTACCAGTATTACCAGCTTGCCATGGTGTGTTTTGGCCCACTTTTATTGCTTGCCCAGCATAATCCAGCTTTTCATGCTAGTATTTGTTTGGTGGACTAGCATTAGACGCTGTATCCCAGCAAGTAAAATAGCATAAAACTAGCATTAATATTTGCTGGTTCTACCAGAATTACCAGCTTGTCATGGTGTGTTTTGGCCCACTTTTATTGCTTGTCCAGCATACATAATCCAGCTTTTCATGCTGGTATTTGTTTGCTGGACTAGCATTAAATGCTGTATCCCAGCAAGTAAAATAGCATAAAACTAGCATTAATATTTGCTGGTTCTACCAGAATTACCAGCTTGTCATGGTGTGTTCTGGCCCACTTTTATTGCTTCTCCAGCATACATAATCCAGCTTTTCATTCTGGTATTTGTTTGCTGGACTAGCATTAAATGCTGTATCCCAGCAAGTAAAATAGCATAAAAACTAGCATTAATATTTGCTGGTTCCACCAGAATTACCAGCATATCATGGTGTGTATTGGCTTACTTTTATTGCTTGTCCAGCATACATAATCCAATTTGTGTTGCTTGAATAAGTTGCTGGCCTAGCAGCAATCTAGACCACCACTTGCATGCACTTTCGGCTATTCTAGCAGTAATTCACATCCAATAGATGCTTTTTTATTGCTATTCTAGCATTACTTTTCTACCATCAGTTGCTTTTAATTTTTGCTATTATAGCAGGACTTTCCTACCATCTGTTACTTTTTGTTATTATAACATTATTTTTCAACCAGCAGTTGCTGTTAATTTTATTTATACTAGCCAAATTTAGGGTATTTACCTAAGGCCTGTGTGAATACCACAAAACTGGGTATTTTTGAAAGTTAAATCAGTAATCAATTTTTATCTAAATATATATATATTCAAAAAATAAAAAGGGATGCAAGGAATGGTACTTATAATGGAATGCAAATAATTAACTCTGTTTATTTCATATAGATGGCACCTGCAAAGCTTCTAATAGTGATTTCTTAGAATGTTGTGCTACAAATGAATTCTTATTTTGATTAGTGAACAGTTAACCATTCAATTTTTATGCTAATATTACTATAAGTAAATTTTATGCTACAAGGATGTTAAAATGGAAGATTAGTTACCTTACCCACTCATTAACACGGTATTCTGAAATTGGTGGGAAATGGTGAGAAGCATTTTTAAAGCTGTTCTTAAATGGATAACATTGTGGTAAATAATGCACAATTTTCAACAGATTCACAGAACTAATTTTTGATGAAAATGTATGACTTTTTCTGACATTACCATTGACAGGGTTACCACTCAAATAGGAGAATGAAATTCCCTGACTTTTCCAGGTTTTCCAGATGTGTTCTAAGAAAATTCCAGTCTAGCCACATATTGTGCATTGGTTGCATTGAGGGCAAAATAATTATGGTAAAACTTGAAAACACAAAAGTTCCATATTACTTTGACCTAAGGACAGATTGCCCTCCATGCGGGGGTCTTTCTAAGACGTCTTATTTTTAAAAAATGGCAAAAGCTAAGAAAAAAACAAGAAAAATGACTCTACATTGGAGGAAAATTAAATTTTTTTTGGCAATCATTGTATGAAATTCCCTGACTTTTCCAGATTCTGGCTAAAATATTAAAATTCCTTGACTTTTCCCTGACTTTCATGGTCAATTTTCAAATTCCCTGACTGTTCCAGGATTTCCAGGTAGCGTGGCAATTCTGCATTGAAATGCCTAAAACGGGAAATAAGTTTAAATTTTTTCTCTAAATACAATACTTCTCAAAACTCTAATTTGTAAACTTTCACATCACAAAAAAGGGATGAAAATCATCAACTAAATTGCGAACTTTGACGTACTTAAAGAAAAAAAAGAAAAAGAAAGAAAATATATATATAGACAGAGAGAGCCAGAAATCTGCCGATCTAAAATCCGTCAAAGTCTGAAATTTGCATAGCTTTTCAGATACAAACAATGAAATTTAAGTTACAAAACTGCAAAGCAGAATTTTTGTAAAGGATCCTGAATGCAGACTTTGTGCTTGCATTTTATGATTACAATAATAAAAATATGAAAAACTGCAAGAACCAAGTTTCATATAAAGAAATTATCAACAATATATTAAATTAATCCAAAGAAAATTATGATTATTATGATGATCATTATCAATGAGGAAAACAATAAATTAATTTTTTTAAATGCTATTTGATAAATACATAGTTTACGGAAGAATTCAGTTAAATACTTTGAAAAATAAATTTGAGTTACAAAATAAGAATTGATAACTATTTACAATAGACAAAAAAAAAAAAAAAAAAAAATCTCGATGTATGTGTGCATGTTAAAGTGTAGTTTAAAACAAACTGCATGTGAACAGATTTTGTCTAAATTTGACGAATATTTTTTCATTTTTCATTTATTGTTTTCTTTATATATATATTTAATGTTCAGTGTTATTCTTATATACCTAATAATTTAATATACAAGAGAAATTGTGTTATTATTCACTTGTATATGTTTAATTTGATTAATATTCTGGTTTTATTATTCAAACTGAAAATGATTTTTTATGGGCTCCAAAATCCGCCAAATGCACAACATCTGGTCCTGAGCTGTGCAGATATTTGACTCTCCACTGCATATATATTTCTTTATTACTACAAAAATAATATCTCAATTATTAAGAGTTTACAAATTAAAATGGTACGGAGCTATACTAGAAGATAATTAAAATAAAAAATTTCTAAAAACATCAAACATTATTCTATTTTCTACTGTTTAAAAATGATATCTACATTTTTTTCTTTTTTCAATCATTGAAAACAGCCTTTATATCATCTCAAAAAATTGTGAGTTTTTATTTGAGAGCAGCCTTAAGGATTCTTTGAATTACTTTTCAAAAAACTTTAAAAAATAAGTGTTGTACAATGGTACAGTAAAAAATATTTTAAATTTAGTTAGTTTTGAACATTTGGTTTTTTTTTTTTTTTTAATATAATTTATATTCCTTTTAAAAATAATTATAACTATTTTAAGTTTTAACCAAAATGTTTCTTTCCTGAATGTTATTTTAGAAATGAGTTGCAAGTATTGCCATAAGTTTTAAGATATTTAAATTAGTATCAATCCGCCCCAGTATTGCATCTTAATTTTTGTGATTATTATCAGCTCTTTCTCATTTAAAAAAAGAAAGTTCTTATTAATTTAAATAAAATGACTTTATAAAGATCTTCAAATATATTATTCAAAAAGTACTGTTATTTAAATCAAGTAATTTGCGAAAAATGTATGATATAATACTGCATTATTATTTTCAGATTAATATACATTTTTTTTAGCCTTTATAAAATAAAAATTCTGTAAAAACTTCCAATTTTTTTCTTAAATTTACCTTAACTCTTTCGTTCCCATTACGGCCGAAGCCGCCCGAAAGCTCCCAGTCCCATTCCGGCTCTAAAACGCCTGAGATAGTTCATCCCCCCTTTTCGCTCTTTTATCTTCGCGATGGTCATTTTTCCGCAGTTAGTTGTCAGTGCAGATGATAAGTGGGCGGGTTAACTTTACGGTGACAAGAAGGGATAGGGGAGGGAGTTTTCTTGTCCTAAAGATTTTGAAGTGAGAGACAAAATTTTGTAATCGCAGTTTGTTAGCTGAGATCATCCTGTATGTTCTTATTTCTTTCTGTTTATTATGGCATTTTGACGTAGAAAAATAACACAATACGAAATTCATGCGATTTTATTTGCATCTACTGAAAATGAAATTAACAAATCGATTGATAACAGTGATAGTGATGAAAACTCAGAGGAAATAGAATCTTACCAAACACCGAAACTGTTTCTGATTCCGGTGCGGATCTAGACGAAAATTATGGTAATTTTCATATTACATTTACGTGGACTTCCGACATAAAGAACTTTAATAATCAGGAGAAATTTTCGGGATCTAAAGACTCAGTAGATAGTTTGAATCAAAGAGCAGAACCTTTAGATTATTTTAATAATAATAATAATAAAGAAAAAAGAAGAAGGGAAGAAACAAAAGGAAAAAAAAAAAAAGTGTTTGCAAGATAATACAAGTTGAAAAAATAAAAAATAAAAATAGCTTTAGCACAACAATTGTTTTAGGCTGAGAAACTGTATACATCGCTTCTGTAGGTAGAAATTAGATATAAGGGCTGCTTTCATCCTATGCTTGTGCCTAACATTTCTGTCTGATGAAAGGTTGGGCTATTATTTAAAATCGAAACTACTGTTGCAAATCTTTAATTTATTTTTATTAATTTATGGTGCTTGCTTACATTTTTTTTTTTTTTTTTTTTTTTTTTTTTTATTATTGCTTATTACTTTAGAACATTAGTCCTTCAGCGCATATTAATTAATAAATATTTACAATCAAAATTCTTATAAAAGGAGGTTTTCAATTGCTCTTATCAAATTTACTTAACTCTGACAAAGTGGGTGATTAAAAATAGTTAGAATGATAATTTAAGAAAGAGTTACACATTGTGCATTACACAATGTTCAAAAACTTTACACCAGTACTTTTTTCATTGTAGATAACTATTTCTTGAACTGTATAACTTAAGAATAAGATTATTGCAAAAAATACCGTTAGTAAAAAAATAAATAAAAATAAATAAAGAATGAGAAAGCTTTACGACAATTGTTTTGGGTCGAAATAATAGCACACCCCTTCATGGACAAGTGCCTAGCTTTTTCCTCTGGTGAACCTTTGTGTTATTGCTTTGTATATCGACCCAAAAGAACTGCTAAGAATTTTTATTTTTTTATTTCTACTACACCATTAGTTAAAAAAAAAAAAAAAAAAAAAAAAAAAAAAAAAAAAAGACAGAAATAAAGAAAGAAAGGAAAAAAAACTGCATATCCCTTGAAATAAATAACTATGTTAAAAATAATTGGATTCATAATTTTAAAAAAGTGCTTCTCACACGATGACTTTAAAACGTTAAAAAACTATTTTCTTCGTTGTAGTTGACTATAATGTTGATATTTATATGTTTACATAAGAAAAAAAACAAAAAAACTTTGCAAAAAAATACCGTAAGTTGAAAAAATAAAAAAAACCTTCTTCATAACAATTGTTTTGGGCCGAAAAACATTATATCGCTCTTTTAGGTATAAAGTAGATATAAGTTCTGCTTTGATGTTGTGCTTGTGCCTATCATTTTCGTCTGATGAAGGGTTGTGCTATTATTTCGAATCGAATGAACTGCTGCGAATGGTGTTGGCTTACTTATTATTATTATTATTATTATTATTATTATTATTTATTTATTTACAATAAAAATTTTCGTAAAATGAGGTTTTCAATTGTACTTATGAAATTTACTTAACTCTGAAAAAATAGATATTTAAAAATAGTTAGACTGATAATTAAAAAAAAAAAAGTTGTTATTGCACAGAGATTTTCTAAAATTTTTGCATTATGTTTTCTTCTTCATAAATACATCGAATTTTAATTATCATTGTTATAGACAATATGGTAACTGCTTTATGGCATTTTATAAATACTACGTGAATTTAAATTCATATACTATTTATTATGTTTCGAAAGCAAAAGTATTATTTATGGTAATAGTACCAGGCATTTTGCGGAAAATATATTGCACACCCTCCACTCTGCAATGAAACTCGACCAGACAATAATCCATTCTTCCCCTAATCTTAAGGCGTGTTTAAATGACACTCGCATGAATAGAAAAAGAAGCCGCTCTGTACTTCCGTGGGGGTGAAATCTCGGGCGTTTGTCCGGGATTCTGAGGTAGATAAAAATTTCATATCCATGGGACCGAAAGAGATAACCTGTCTACTATCTGAAGCTGAATATGATGTGAAGTTTGATGCCTGTTCCTGGGGAAAATTTAAGAAGAATGAATGCTAGGCTAAACATGTCTTCAGACAGAAATTATAAAATATTTTCTGTCTGTTGGTGTGTCTTTGTTGGTTATATTTTCTGCTTCTGATTAGTTCATTGATCAAGAATTTTCAAGGAGAGTAAGTAAGCATCTTTTGAATGTATTTTTTCGCTTATACATGAGATGTACATCAAATGTCGAAAATATATGAATGTAGATGTCATCCATCCTGTATATTTCTCTTCCCTTTTTATATTAACATTAAATTTTTATTTATTTTGCTAATAAATTTATTTAGGGTCTTGTACAATTTATTTTATTTATTTATTTATTTTTAAATATACAAAGGTGATTGCATTCAAGTAATTTATCTTATTTCCGATATTTGATTTTAAATTCCAGAATTTCAGATTTTATGTATCCACAGTTACCCCTGAATATAGTTATTTGCTTGGGGGGGGGGGGGGGGGGGGGGGTCCAGAAAAAGAAATAAAAATCCTTGTGTTTTATATTTTATTGAAAATTGCTTGCTTCTAATTTCTATAGCAATAAGCTTGTATTAAAAATCAAGATATACTCATCTTGCATATGTTTCACTTTTTTTTTTTTTTTTTTTTAAATACAAAAATTTACTTGTTTAAGGAGGTGGTGCAAAATTTCAGATTTTATTCATCCTATACACTCATCTGGGAAAAATAAATCTTTTGTTATATAATAATAATTCATTATATTTAGCAAAATATATTTATTGTCGAATATCATTTACTAAATTACATGACAGTTGACTAACACAAATGCATAATCTTACATTTAAATTCTTTGCTAAAGAAAAATGTGCTATTTCTTCTTTATTTAAAAATCAAGCCTTCAAAGCAATGAGTAAGTTTCAATTAGAATGTTAACCAAAACTAAGTATTACAAAAAAGAAAACTGATGTTATTGCATTTAATAAATATTTACACACATATAACTTATTTATACATACAGAAACGAATATCAGACATTATAGGAAACTATAAAATTGCATTAGAAAGGTAAAAATATTTATCAAATCCCTCAAATATTTTATTCGATTTGGTTTTAAGAATTGTATGTGTATATGTATATATGCATTTATATGGTCGTCATACAAAAAATCCCTTTACAATCAGTTAAACATCCCTATACCATAATAAGTTGAAGTACAAAATTTCAACATTGTAAAATAATAAATCTTTTTTCGATTTTCTTTTTGTCTTTTGTCTTAATATATGTATATATAAAGGAAAAATAAGAATTTGTTGTACTATAAAAATTATACACCGACACAACTGTTATAAATAAGTTTTTAAATTTAAAAGTTAATATACTTAATTTTTCTACTGCATTACCATTTGATTTGCAATAAATATAATAAATAAAAAAAAGAAGAAAAAAAAAAAAAGATTTTGTCTTTAAATGAATGAATTAAATAAATAAAAAATAAATAGCGTGATTGAAATGAAAGAATTAAAAAATAGAGAAGGCAATGTTTAAAACTGAAACAATAATAATAATAATAATAATAATAATAATAACAATAAAAATAATAATAATAATTATTATTATTATTATAAAAATTCATATTTGAAATTTGGAAAATTCTCTATCAGGTGCACACCTGCAGAGTTCCAGATACTCATCTGCCAAGTTTTATAGTTCTGCAATCAGTAGTGTGAGCACCAGAGTACAGACAAATACACAGGCACATCTCTTTATTTCTATAGAATAGCAGGCTACGCCCGCTTCACTGGTCACTATATTTAAATGAATTTTCAAAATAATTGAAACACAATTTTTATATAACATTATTAATAAAAACAAAAGAGAAAAAAAAAATACCTACATTGAAATCTCGCTAACTTTACTTTACTTCATAAGTTTGGGTACCGTACCCACTGCCTACAGCAGTTCTTTTTTCGCCCACACTGCATCGGTTCCATATTCCTATTGCCTACAGAAAGGTCTATCACGAGCACTTCAATTTGGGTATTTATTGATGACAGGTGGATCTGCTATTATTTAAGAACTATTATTTTTAAAATGACTGTATCTCAGCATCTATTAAATATTTTAGTTTGGGAAGCATACATTTTATTGCCCTCGCGCTTTACACAATATTACCATATGATTCTGACGAACATAATAAATAAAATAAAAAGTAGATTTTCTTTTAAAAATAATTAAATAAATAAATTAAAAAAAAATAATTATTTTAATCCTTCCTACTATAAATAACTATTTTTCCAGATAAATACTATAAATTTTTAATAATGATGATAATTTCGCTGCTAAGATATGCAGATGATTAAAATGAAAGAATAAATTTTAGAAAGGTGAAACACAGAAGCCAATATTTAAAATAGGAAAAAAAAAAAAAAATAATAATATTCAAATTCGAAAAACTTTTGGTGAGGTGCATACATGTAGGGGCTCAGGTAACCATCTGCCAAGTTTTGTAGCTCTGCAATCAGTAGTGTGAACACCCGAGCGCAAACAGACATAGACACACACAGAGATTCTTCTTTTTATTTATATAGATTATGTATTTCAACGTGATGGCAAATATGGAGATTTCTATAATATTGTTCTGCTTTTGTCTTATGTTATATGTTATCAATATTCCTATTCAATCAAAAGCCAAGTGGCAATTATGTGGGTAAAGCCCCGCGAGAGGAGCGAAGCCTCCCTCGAGGACTGGTGATCGGAGAGAGCTGGGGATAGAACCCTCTTGTTTAATAAAAATAAATCTAATTAAAAACTACTTTATTTATCATACTTGAGAATTTTTAATACTTAAACTTTAAATACTTTTATTAAAAAAAAAAAAAAAAAATCTATGAATGATTACAAGTAAAATAAATAAGTAAATAGAAAACTGATGTGATTTATATATATATTTCTAATAAATTAGTTGAGATTACTAAATACCCGTACTATTGTTTCGGGTCTTTATTAAAAAAATCTGTTTTAAAATACATTTAGTATAAGTAATCTGGTGTGTCACTCAGAGACTCACACTACTTTCTCTTACCCTGAAATTTAATATTATAAATACAGGTTGGAGATTAAGAAGTAAGATAACGAGTACTGTTATGATAACCTATGTTAAACAATTCAAATTAGGCTTAGGAAGAGTTTTATATGATAATAGTTCAGTGTGAGGGGGGCTACAGCCCCCCTCAACCCCCCGTTTCATTAATCTACAAAAAACAAGTGATGTATATTTACCTTAAAACATACATTATTTACCATATCTCTATGAAGAATTTATTTCAATTCCCGAACAGCTTTCCTGGAAATGGTAAAATATTATTAGCAAAGCATATCCACTATCAACAAATAACTACTGTGTTGTGGCCACCACACGACTTTCTTCTATATTTTTCTATACAAATTCACTCAGTAAAAATAATTTATTAAAATTATTATTTAAAAAAACTATCTCCCATGATAATGCACACAGTTTCCATATTAGAGAAGTAATATAACACTAAATACCCCCAAAAAAATTTAAATTTATTCTCAATATTACTTTTTTTTTTTTTTTTTTTTTTTTTTTTGTTAAAAATGAAAAAAAAAAATATATATAACTTTATTTTAAATTATCGCAGACCGATGCTTCAACCATTCGTTTTAAAGGTATTGGCGAGTTCTTTTGAAATATACCTATCATGAAAATTTACTCCCCACGCGGGGGGACTTCCCCCCCCCCCCATGGGGAGACGAGGCTCCTACATACACATTTTTTTTTTTAACCAGTTCACTATCTCTATTACACAAAATATATATTCGTTTCATTTGGTTTAGTGCAGTCTATAGATGTTAAACTCTACTTACCCTCAATTTCCCCCATAGACGTAATGATTTGAATAATTTTGAGTGTCCCTGTACACGAATCATTTGCTTCATCTCAACGAAAAGCTTAGGGTAGCATCCCTATATAATACACATTTAGAATACCGAGTTTGGAATTTCTGCAACTATTTCTTCTTGAGATATGCTGATAACAGACAGACACACAGACCATTCGCTAAAAACATGATTTTCGTATTCAGGGGACCTCAGAACATGTAAATATAACAAAAACTCACGTTCGAAAATTTGACCCTAAAACAATACTTTCTCGACCCTATGGGTAAGAAAAAGTAAAAAGGTTTTATATATAAAAACTAGTTTAAAATATTTAGTGAAAAGAAAAAATAAAATAAATTAACTTATCTATTAACAATATAATTTTTAACAAATTATTTGAGAGTGCTTAATACTCTTTTTTGGACTTTCAATAAAAAAGCCTTTTTCATTGGTCGAGCGGTTCTGTTCTCGATGCTGGTAGGCTGGAGATGTCGGGTTTAATCCCAAATCGCCTTCGTCCATCTAGCCGTTGGGGGTTTTTTATGGTTTTCTCTGAAGCTTGTGGAAAAAAAGGCTAGTTCTCAAAATAATCCCATGACAATAAATTTATTTGCATACGAATAATAAATATATATTTCTTTTTATGTCGTAAAAAATAAACCTGTAACAATTTTCTTTTATTTAAATTGAGGGAGAAGATAATTATTGTATGTAAATGTAAAAACTTTGACATATTTAAAAATCGACTTTAATGTGTTGGATTAATAATTAGTAAAAAGATTAAGTTAAACAAAAGTCACCAATTTCTGAGAAAAAGTTCAAACCGTTCAAAAGTTAGATTTAGAGAGAGAGAGAGAGAGAGAGTTCGAATTATTTTTAGCAATTTTTCTTACATGCGTCAGCATCATGAATATAATTCAATATTACTTTCGCGTCATTTTTACTTCCTTCTATATTTAATAGAAGAAAGTATTGGATTCGTAAAAATTTTCGACCTCGGGTTTTTGATGTATTTACACGTTTTGAGAGCTGTAGAACACGATTTGACCATTTTTAGAAAATGTCTGTCTGTCAGTCTGTCTCTGTGTGTGTGACAAAATTTTGTGGCAACTGTATCTCAGGAACTACTGTACAGAATCTCATACAAATTGGTATGTAGTTGCATCTTGACATAAATTAGTGCTATCAACTTTTCGTAAAAATTGTCTTACAGGTTGCGTTGCCATCCTGCTTTTTCTAAATTTTTAACATGGTGATATAGGACAAAATTTTGTATAAATGTGCATAAAAAGAATTATTTTTTAGTGATCATTTTGAAATTTACAAGAATTATTTATAATAGAGATAGTCAACAGGGAAAAAATTTTTGTGTGTGTAGGAGCCTCGTGAACCTCCCTGCGGGGGGGGGGGGAAGTCCCCCCTCTAGTAGAGTAAATTTTCAAGATGGGTATCTTTCGAAAGTTCTCGTCAATACCTTTAAAACGAATGGTTGAACTATAAATCTGTGATAATTTAAAACAAAATTATCGATTTTTTTTCACTTTTTACGAAAAAAAAAACTTAGAAAAAAAAAATAGTAATTAAAAAAAAAAAAAAAAAAAAATTAACGAAATTTAACCAAACTTGGTATTTAGTTGGCCCTTGACATAAACTGGTGCTGATTAGATTTGGGGATCAATCGTTCGACAGGAGGCGCTGTGATCGTATTTTTTCTAAATTTTTAACATGGCAGTATCGGACGAAATTTCGTATAAATGTACATAATGAGAGTTATCCTTAACCTGTGATTGTAAAATTAATATGAATTATTGATAATAGTAGTAGTTAATTAGGGAAAAAATTTCGTGCATGTGGGGGTATCGCTTCCCCCCTTGGGAAGTATCCCCCCGGGGGGGTACATTTACAAGATGGGTATCTTTCGAAAGGTCTCGTCAGTACCTTTAAAACGAATGGTTGAACTATAAATATGTGATAATTTGAAACAAAGTTATCGATTTTTTTTTTCTTTTAACGAAAAAAAACTTGGATTTTTTTTTTTTTTTTTTTTTTTTAAATATTGTTATTGAGTGAATTTCTATAGAAAAATATAGAAGAAAGTCTTGTGGTGGCCACAACATACTAGTTGTTAATTGAATCTTTTGTAGACAATCGGATTCAAAATTATGGTTTAAACTATTTTTCGCACGTTCTTACAGTTAAATAAATAAATAAATTTGAGTTTAATGTATTTGGTTTATTTCTTGACGGGGCTTTTAATTTAGATTTTAATTCAAAAAGCGGAAGAGAATTCATCGAAAAATTAAAATTTATTGTTTTTCATTTGGGTTCTAATCCAAACTTAAAACTACTGTAGAGGCAGTGTTGCCAGATTGGGGACTTTTTTAATTCAATATCCACCAATAATATTTAATTGTAACCACGGAGTAAAAAGACAGGAGAAGAAGGTAACGCTGAAATTTTGTGATGTTGTTTTCTAATGTTTACAGATGGCGCCAGCGTGCAATCCTTCCTTCTCTCCAGCTTCCGCAATGTTATTCAATGGGGAAATGTCTCGTTTTAATTATTTTTTTAAAAATAATATCAAGCTGAAAAAATTTCGATTGAAAGCAAATTTCATTAAATAGAGTATTCTAACCAACATGTTTTTTTTAAGAGCCATTTTATATTAATTTTACTTTGAAAGAAAGCTTTTAAAAAATGACGATTCTTATGAACCGAAGCTAGCTAAAACAGACAATTGGGAGGAAGGAGAATGGATGAAATTTTTTAAAGAAAAAAAAAATAAACTTACTTTAGGTGCAGAAAACACGAACTCGGACTTTATTTTTCTCCTAGGGCTTTTTTTTGTTTTTCTTATCACTATCATAGCCTGTTTTACAACTAGGAACGAAGCATTTATTTGAAACATCTGAATTATGCAGTTTTAAGAACTTACAAACAAATTAAATTGCTTAAAATAAAAAAATTTTAAATGTACTTCAGCAAAATTTTACTGAAAACAACAGTATATCCGCGCCGAGGTAGGGAGTAATGACAAGTGGCGCCCTCAATATTTACCAAAAATTTAGATCACAGTTTCGTAGTTTTCTCCCATTGGACCTTCAACTCCTATTAATATTACTCCGTGATTATAACTGTTGCCTAATCGCTTCTAAGATTATTCATCTTTTACATATATCAAATATCACTTCTCAAAATTATTGGTGGTAGTTGAATAAAAAATGAATCCCCAATCTAGCAACACTGTGTAGATGCCCGTGACAAAATGCGGGTACTCCGACGCACCTCTTTGACTTGAGACAATAGACGCTATATGTGGTCGGGGATTGATACGAGTGTGCACATGCACAGTTATCACAAATCACAGGCCTTTACATCGAAAATTTGACAAAAAACGTTTCTAATATACAAAAAAGTCCTGTCGTACTAGATTAAATTCTGGCTCTGACAGAATTTTTTTTTCTTTTTCGGAAATTTCAATTAGTGCTCTACCGATTAACACTTTGTCCAAGCACTACGGTGTTTGGGAAGTAAGGCCAGGATCCTAGGCCTAAGGGGAAGTGCCCTCCGTGAAGGGTCTTTCTAAAGGGTCTTAGCCAGTATTTACGCAAGTTTCGGAGAAAACCACGGAAAACTCTGAACGGTTAGGCCGACGAGCGCACCTGGGATCAAACCTGGCAAAAGCATTTCGACGAAATGCCGTGAAACAACAAACGCTATCTTTATCTCCCGACCAATTTTTTTTAATAAAATATTTATATACATAACATGTTATCAATATCAGCCTTTGTCAATCCACTGCAAGATGAAGGTCTTCCCTAGATGATCCCAATCTACCCTTTTTCCTGAAACTTTTCTTCATTCCGCTTTTCCCAACTTCACAATCTCATTTCTCGGACGACACATTTTTTTCCCCCCTGATCTTTTCTTATCTCTCGGAATCCAAAATAGGACTTCGATGATCCAATCTATCGCCGTTTCTTCTGGCAAGGTGCTCATTCTAGCTCAGTGTTCCCACGGTCTTTGAAAGTCCTTAAGAAGTACTTGAATTTCATTTTCATTTTCAAAGGCCCTTGAAAGTACTTGAACTTTGTGCAAAGTCCTTGAAAATCCTTAAATTTTCCACTCCAGTAGATGTGCTTATCGCGAATTCTGTCATTGATAAACTATCTCCATCTCCACATGTGCACGCCATAGTCTAATATAATGATTTTGTCATAAAATTCTTATTTCATTGTCTTGCTTTTGCATATAGTTTCAACTTATTTGGGGTTTTTTGCCAGTCTCATACCTGTTTGATGGACTGGTCATTAATTTTGAGCAGAAAGTGACTAGACCAGGACTCAAATCTAAAAAATTTGGAATAATCATAATGATTCCAAATCCTGAACTAATCGTTTTTTCACTCTTGTAAAAGTTAATTTGGTCAATCCATCAAAAATGTATTGTCAAAACAGGCAAAGTTATTCTAATTGTGAAAAATATATTACTAATGAAAGTAGTTACTAAAGTTTTGTGTGTATACCTAGCGTTCTGCGATTTTCCCTTAGTCCTGGGAACCCTGTAAGCTGCATTTTAACTTCTTAACTCTACGAAAGGCATCAGTAACTTTGGTTTGCTCCCTAATCCATGTGTTTCGCTTTCTGTTTCTTCAGGCAGGCCCTGATTAACGCCTGGGCATGCGGGGCAGTTGCCCTGGGGCCCCCTTCTGGAAGAGCCCCCAACAGGCATAAACAGAAATATTGCAACCTAAAGACCTCTTATGCCACTGCAAGGGGGCCCCCCAGAATAAGCTTGCCCCGGGGCTCCAGGTAGTCCAAGTCGGGCCCTGTCTTCAGGTGAATCCTAACATGCATATCTCCATGCTTCTCTGTGTTGTTTGAAGCTTTTGTATAATTTTACTCATTAATAATTAAGTTTCTGAAGCATAACTTAAAACAGGAAATATATATATAATCCAAAATGTGTAAACAGTGGAACAAATTTTATAATTTCGTTTGTATGGATCTTCTGTAGTTTATTGTTTTTTTTTTTTTTTTTTATCATAGTAAATCTTAAAATCAAACAATGAAATATTTTTTGTTGGAAACGTGTTTTATGCGATCTTTTATTATAATTATATTTTGAAGCCCTCTGTATTTTACAAACCCTTAAAATCACGTTAAAAAATTTTGCAAAATAAAAGTTGAAATTTGTTTCAATACTTTCATGATTGTTCGAAAGAAAACAAAATGTTTATGATTTCGGTTTGTCTGTAAGTCTGTCTGTTCTGTAAATTATTTAAATATAAATTGATGGTCCAATAAATCTAAAATTTTATGACGTATAAAATAATATGTTCTCTGTAAAAAGTCGTACGTGCTGCACTTATAATTCATTTACAGGGGCATATAAAAGTATTTGGATACACTACGGTTTATGTGCGGTTGTTATTTGAAGTGGTACCACCAAAAGCTGTGAAGTTCTACTTACGAAGCTGGTAAACAAGAAAGGTGGGATTCGAAACCAGGTCAGTTATACTTGCTGGTTTAGCTGCTTATGTAATTTTCTGTGGTTTTCCCTGAATCTCACGTGACTATGGATCAGAATCCTTTAAAAAGGCCTCGTATAAAATTTACGTTTCACCTTCTTTTATTGATACCACACACACACACACAAAAAAAAAAAAAAAACTAAATTAAGTTTACTATACAGATATTACTGAGATTCCCTACGATTACGCTTAATTACAAATTATATGCACTTTATTTTCTATTTTTATACACAAAGAGCTAAATTTACTTTTAAAATGATTATAATATATTTTAACCAAGTGATTTATCATGTGTTCTCTTTTGAATCGTATTTTGACTAAATTAGAATAATAGCATCAATTTGAAAAAGGTTAATAAAATTAATAAAGAGTTTTTTAATTTCATGTTACCCCAAAGGAAAAAAAAAAGACACACCAAGATGAAGTGGGGACAAAAATTGGTAGATGAGAAAGAAAGGGGGGGGGGTGGTCCGAATGGGACAAAAAATGGTAGATGTGATGTACATGTGGAGAAAAACAATTGATTACAGCTTCAGAAAATTTGAATGATTTAATCAAGAGAAAGGGCCTCACAAAGTAAACAAGTCAATAACGTGTTGATCCACTTTTGGCCCTTATGTACGCAGTTATTCGACTTGGTATTAATTGATAGAGTTGGCAGATGTGCTCTTGTGAAGTATCGTGCCAAATTCTGTCCAATTGTTGCGTTAGATTGGTAAAATCCCGAGCTAGTTGTAGGACCCTTTTTATGATGCTCCAAACGTCCTCAATCGAAGAGAGATCCGGGGACTGAGCTCAACCCCACTGGGGTTGAGCTCCCTTCAAATACCCCCCTATTAAGGGTATTTGAAGTCACTGAAGTACCTGTTGCACGTAGGATCGACGATAATGATGAATCGGTGCTTGATTCCATCAAAATCTGTATGTATGTCAATTTGTGTCCAGTTTGCATTATTCTTCTTGCTGCGTCACTTTTTTTGTTAAAGAGTATATATTAAAGCAAGACCAATCATTAAATAAACAAAAATGAAAATTATAATAGGCCGTTTCAGTATTTTTCTGTATTGTTTAATTTTAAGCTATTGCATTTCAAATAATTTGATCCCGTAGATAATAATGAAAAAGAATTTTTCGTTGTGTCCCTGTAAATAAATTATGAATGATAAATTCACCAAAATATATACAATTCGTGTGACGGTGATCTAATAAGAGGCCTGTCCAACCCAAAACACTTGGCGGCCGCACTGAAAATCTGTTTTATTTAGGCGGGCCGGGGCCGCCGCATCGTATATGCACACATGTGTATGTTTGTGAGTGCATGAATTTTAATGAAATGCCTTTTTTCGAGGGAGAGCAGGGTGAAGATTCAGAGCTGAATATATTAATTTAAATTATTTTCCTTCATAAATTAGCAATAACGCCAAAAAAAAGAAAAAAAAAAAAAAGACTATACCTTAATAACTATAATAAAAAGAATGAATAAAGGATCTAATAAGGTTTCATTATAACACTGTGATTCTTTTGCTAACATAACCGTTGAAAGTTTTTTTTTTTTTTTTTTTTCTTTTGAAAAGTCAGAACGGATTTATTTATTTTTACTCTGTTAACCAAAGTTGTCAAACTTTACATATCGCTAGTCTCCTCGCGTGCTGCAGGCGGGCCGTGGGTTGAACACTCCTGATCTATAATATGTGTATAAAGTTTCAGCTCAATTAAATAAGGCGTTTAGACGCTATCGCACTTTAAAACATTTAGGCCATAGGACAAAAGGATAAAGAATTTTTCTTTGTGTACTTTTAAAAAAAAACTATAAGTTCTAGATTCACCAAAATCAATAGGGTCATTCGAACCAACTTTCAGCAAACAAATTCGAACAAAGCGTTTAGGCGCTATCGTGATCACACACACACATCATCGCAAAAATAGTAAAATCTTGAGTGACTTCATACGACATTCCGACGGTTAACGGTTGTATAAGTAAAGTAAAATAAGAGATGTCGTTAAATAGACAAAAGAGAAAAATATAACAGGGTGTTTTTTACAGTATTTTTCACTATAAAAAAAAGTCACAGAAAAATAGTTCGGTCGCCCTGATGAATAAAAAAATCGTTATAAGATGTAGCAAAAAATGGTGCTATTATTATTTTCGAAATTTAATACGTGTTATCAAGAAACGTTGTCAAGCAATACCCCCACTTTTTTTACTTCCCTATACAAAGTATAAGGAAGTATAGTAATCCCGATTTGCAAAATGGATTTTGTATTTCACATTGCTCGAAAACTAATGATCGCTGAATGTTGCCAATTTATACGTGTGACTGTCATGATGTCTAGTTGCACACCTGCAAGTGTCGTCTTAACACGAGCTCTCGTTTTAGAGATATAAGGGATTTTACACGATTTTTCGTTACGTCTGTATGTGTGTGTGTGTGTCTGTGTGTGAGTATGTCGCATAACTCAAAAACGGTTGGACGTAGAAAGTTGCGAATTGGTACATGGGTTTGTTATAACATCTAGTTGTGCACCTCCCTTTTTGGACTTTCTATGATTTTCCGTTTTGGAGATATTTAGGAAAATTAGGTTCATAATGAGCAAAAATACATAGGTTTTGGCCATAATGTATCAAAAAACGGTAATAACTCAAAAACGGTTTAGACAAATCTTGCAATTTAGCTGACTTCCCGACTAGCTAGACATTTGAAACTTTCAGAAAAGCTCAGAACACGTTGACAATGCGTTTTTTAAATGTTTTTAGCCAACTGTTTCCGATACCTGCTGCCTTCAGCAGCGTTTATGCGATTCAAGTGAAAATTTATTTAACTAACTTCCCGACTAGCTAGACATTTGAAACTTTTAGACTACATCAGAACATGGTGAAAATGCATTTTTTAAATACTTTTAGCCAACTGTGTAGGGTTCCTGCTGCCTTCGGCAGCGTTACCAGTACAAATTTTGGAATCGATTTTTAACTAACTTCCCGACTAGCTAGACATATAATACTTACGGAAAAGCTTAGAACACGGTGACAATACATTTTTTAAATATTTTTAGCCAATTTTTTGGGGTCACTGTTGCCTTCGGCATCATTTATATGGTTCAACAGAAAATTTATTTAACTAACTTCCCGACTAGCTAGACATTTGAAACTTTCAGAATAGTTCAGAACACGGTGAATATGCATCTTTTTAATACTTTTAGCCAAATGTTTCAGGTCCCTGCTGCCTTCGGCAGCGTTTATATGGTTCAACAGAAAATTTATTTAACTAACTTCCCGACTAGCTAGACATTTGAAACTTTCAGAATAGTTCAGAACACGGTGGTGAAAATGCCTCTTTTTAATACTTTTAGCCAATTTTTTCGGGTCCCTGCTGCCTTCGTCAATGTTACCAGTACAAATCTTGCAATCGGTTAACTAACTTTCAGAAAAGCTCAGAACACGGTGATAATTCATTTTTAAAAATATTTTTAGCCAACTTTTTCGGGTCCAATGTCAATGTTTTTTAACATTATGTATATTTCTAAAAGTGTATAAGGAAGTCATGTGGTGCCCACATCAGATTTTTTTTAATTTTTAGCTCCATCTTATAAGACATTTATATGCTATCACACTTTAGAGTTTGAGGGCATAATCCATAATGATTAAAAAAAAAAAAAAAAAAAATCGTTATGTCCTTGTAAAAAGAACTATCAGTGCAAGATTCTCTATAATTAATACAGTTCGTGTGACAGTAACTTATAATATGTATATAAATTTTTAGTTCATTTGAATAATGCGTTTAGACGTTATGTGCTTTAAATAATTTGAGCCTATAGGCCATAACGAGAAAGAATTTTCCTTTGTGTCCCAGTAAGAAGTTATAAGTATTGTACAACCGCGATAACTTGGCACGCGAATCACGTGTTTTCAGATGATTCCATTAATGAAATAAGGTGAGAGAGGTTGTGTTTCCATGGTAACATAGAGTAGAGTGGCTTCCAGATTTGGCGTTGTTAGCCCGTTTCTTAGTGTGAAATTGTAATTTGAAGTTGTTGATAAACTTAATGTTTGGAGTTATTTTTAATTACTATTTAAAAGAAGTGTTCGGAGGTACTATTGTTTACAAATTTTAAAGTTTCGGCGATCAAATAACATGCAAAAAAAAATTCTGATTTTTTAAAATAAAGTAATCTTAATGGCTTCCGAGAAGTAATTTTTAAGTACAAACATTATCAGCAGAAAGGGATGAAAGAAGTAACTTAATTAAACATTTAAAAAGTTTATTTCTACAGTGTATGAAATAAAAGAAACCATGATTAATACCATTACAGTTTTGATAAAATAAACATTAAATTATTGTAATTGTCATTAAATAACATGACATAATTATATAATGGTTGTAATAAAAGTAGAAAGGAAGAAATTTAATTAATCACGATAGTTAATATTTACAAATCATTCAGTTATGATATATTTTTAGATTTAAATAATTGAACTAATCATGATAGTGAATATTTACAAAAAAAAAAAAAAAAAAAAAAAAAAAAAAAAAAAAACTGTTTTACGCATACTTCGAGAAGTTAAAATCTAAACGAGTAAATTGTAGGATTTCAATTAATTTAAATACTAGAAATAAACTTACATGTGAACACAAATTATAAGCAATGTTTAAAGCTATTTTGTTTTCTCGATTTTCTGCATATCTGATAAAAAAAATTATAAGAAATAATTAAAACAAGATTTAAATTGACAAAAATTTAGCAATTTTCTTTGTAATTAGCAACAATAGACACTTTGACTGCTCGTATAGGTGCCAAAGAAGCTGATAACTCAAAGAATTGTTTGGCGAAAAGAACTGCCGCCAAGCATCATTTGTATTTCATTCGGCAGCCCCTTCTTCAAAATGAACTATTCCAAGGTCGTATGCCATCTTTTCGCGGTTGCACAGTACTATAGTCACCACAATCTATACAGTTCGTGCAATGGTGATTTATAACGTGTATCGAAATATTCGTACGTCGGAAAAAAAAGTCACCCGAAAAACTTATTAAAGGACTTGGAGCTGATATACCTAATTCAAGTTTTCTGTGACATATCGATATTCTGTATTGAAAATGATATAATTATAGCAACTAATGCGTGTAGAGGAACTTGCAAAAGTATTTCTGATGCATTAAAGTCCATGATCGGTATTTTAAAAAGAATCTTCATTTTACACTGAACATAACATAGGAAACACCTTTGCGTTTTTTGCAGGTGGTAAAAAAGAGCTTGTGTCTTTTTATTCTATGAAAACTCGGCCCAAAGATGTTTAAATGCATATAAAAAGGTAATATTTAAAAGATTAAGACAAATAAGAATAACATGAAACATTTGTTTACTAATGTAAGATATACCTCTTCCATTGGACTGCCATAAAATAATATTTTGATGAGCCGACGTATAATCGGAATTTTAGTAAACAATTTAGGAACTTACAAGTTTTATTTGATACACTAGGGGGCTGTGCCCCCTGCTCGCTCCGCTCACCAACACCCGAGGGAGGCTTCGCCTCCCCCAGACACACTTTACTTATTAACACATGCAGAGCTCAGCCCACCTATTCGCTGCTTTCTTTCCCTGAAAAGAAATATTAATCGTGCATATAACAAGACAAAAGCAGAAAATTATTATGGAAGTCCTCATATTCAATGCCATATATATATATATATATATTAATAGAAAGAAATATCTAGACTATTTTGCATTACAGCTTTAGTACATGAGCATTTTTATTTCTTTTTTACAACTTTAGATCCGGACCACGGTACCCCAGTTGGTAGCGCGCCGAGCTCGTAATTGGAAGATTGCGGGTTCGGTTCTCGAGCCGGCCAAAGACCATCGTGTACACTAATGGTAGCTGGTGCACGTAAAATATGTTGTGGCCGCAATATCCTCCATGTTCCCATCAAAATTATACATCTGGGGGCCACCGAAGCGGGGGAGCCATCCCCTTCGTGTAGGACCAAAACTGTGTTGGCATGTCTCCGTAACATCCGTAGGGGTACGTCCCAGACCGTCGCCAATTATCCATAGCGCAGTAATGGTGCGACATCAACACAACCTACCTAATTATCTACCTACCTACAACCATGGATCATATTTTAATTTTCCTGTGTAAGAAAATTAATTTGCTGAAAATAGAGAAAAAATGTTATTTATTTTCTTTCTTTTTAAGTGCATGGTTTCGAGCCGCGGTACCCTAGTCGGTAAAGCGCCAAGAGCGTAATTTGAAGATTGCAGATTCGATACTTGAGCTGGTCAAAGACCGTCGTGTACACTAATGGTGGCTGGTGCACGTAAAATCTGTCGTAAGTCCTCCATGTTCTCATCCACACTATAACTCTGGGGATCACCAAAGCAGGGGGCAACCCCCGCGTGAAGGATGAAAATTGTGATTGCATGTCTCCGGAACATCTCCAGGGTTACATCCAAGACCGTCGCCAATTACCCATAGCTCAGTACTGGTGCGACGTTAAATCCAACCTACCTACCTACATACATACAACCATGGATCATATTTTAATTTTCCCGTGTAAAATGACTTCATGACAGAAGAACAAGGTCACTTTTTTCAAAATGGCAAATAGAGTACCTTCATAAACTTGTCGTTTTTAGTTAATAACTTTTTTAATTAGAATGATAGAAATTTCTAAGCAGCTGAAATTTCTCCCTTGGAGTATTCGGAACACATTGATACCTCTCATGACGCGAAGAACCCTGCCCTCCGCTAGAAGATGCTGTCGAAGACAAAAAATTTGACGCCAGTGACAGTAACTTTTTTTTAATATATAGAGAAATGGAATTATAAATAACATTACTATGCAGAATGAAAATTAATAATGTAATGTTATAAATTAAAAAAAATTTTTAAAGGTAATGTTAGTTTTTAATTTAATAGTAGTGCTTGGTGAAATAGCATATACTTACTATTTATTGAAAAAAAAAATGCATTTAAAAATAGCATATGGATAGAAAAATGTGTAGAATCATATCTTGATTGCAATATGTTTCTATTTTTTTCTCTTAAGAAATTACGCTGACAATATATATATATATATTCTACCTTCATCTAGAACGAATAGTTATTTTCTGAATCCGTAAGCTGGATGTATAAATTTCTTAGTTATGCGTATAAGGTAAAGAAATAAACTGAATAGAAGAAATGACCGAGAATTTCTAACAAAGCGACAACGCATTTTTGTTTGCAGCACTCGTGCCTACTTTGTCCACCTGACGGAGAATCATGTCTTATTTCGACCTGAAATAATTGTTGCATGTTCTTGCATTTATTGTGTTTATTCAAATTTCTGTACGTATAACAGACATTATTTTCAAATATACGGCCTAAAATATAATTAAAATTTCATGAAAAAAAAAGCAGTTTTCAGTAATTAAAAATAAATTTATCATCTGAATTTTGTGCTGCTTCATCTCCTACGCTTGCACTTTAAGATATAGATCTAATAAACTGTGCCCTCTCAATTTTCGAGGTTTTTTTTTTTTTTTTTTTATGAAATTTTAGTCAAATTTTAGGTTATATTTGAAATTAATCTCTCTTGTTTGTTTTGCAATACTGATAGAGAACTGTTGAAACACTTTAGTTTTTATGGATTTTATTATTAATAGTCATCGAATCACAAACACAAGTGCGGCAGATTCTTCTAATGATATCAGATAGTTTTCTAATTTTTTTTTTTTTTTTTTTAACTTCCATTACCCTACTCCTTACTACCGTAGGTAATGGAAGTATTGTATTCGGTCCAAAAATTCGATATCGAGATTTCATTTGATTTACATGTTTTAAGGTCTCCTGAGTAAAAAAAAAAATGGTTTTTGGCAATTGGTCAGTATAAGTGTGTGTGGGGGGGGGGGGGGATCTTATGGCTATCAAATTTTAATGAGAATTGGAAACCGGAAGTGGTATCTCAGTCCGTATCTCGAAAACGGCTCTAACGATTTTCTTCAAAATTGCTGAAATACTCTATTAGATGTCCTTTCGAATGATATAGTTGGTTAGTTCAGGAAAATTGATAGGCGTCCTGTATCAATAGCTCAATTTCAGGTCTTGCAAGTGCGTTCCTTTAAAAACAGCTGCATGATTTTTTTTTTTTCCATGTTAACCTTCTTTTAAATATCATTTTGCATGTAATTGTTGTTTTCTGGTCAACAATTAATTATGCCAAGCTTTGTAAAAGTTGGTATCTCAAAAACGGCTCAAACGAACGGCTCAATCCCTCAAAAAAAGGCACTTTTGGAATTTGCAAATCGCAAAATAATAAATATCAAATATAATGAATTTAAAGAATGGTTTTCAAATTACATTTTTAGAAATTTCAATTGATTTAGTACGACGTTCACTTAGTATATACAGTCGGTAACAAAAGTGTCCGAGCACTAGCAAAAATCCCTAAGTAAAAAAAGTACACTTAATATTGTTTTGTTAAATAAATCCTTGTCGAATCACGTTCTTAGACTGACTAAGAACAGAATTCGACAAGGATTTATTTAACAAAACTATAGTAAGTGTACTTTTTTTACATAGGAAATTTTGCTAATGTTCGGACACTTTTGTTACCGATTGTACCTGGAGGAAGGGGGGGCGGGTAGGACCAGATTGAAAGAAAGTATTTTTTTTATATCACCTTCTTACCGATTTTAATGAAAATTTGTATAATCGCGTACAATTTATGAAAAAATTACAGTAAATGTCAGATATAATTGGGGTTGAGGGGGGGGGGGAAACTAAAGGGGAAGAAGCAGGGAATAATTACATGATTTTTTTTTTTTGTATCACCATTTTACCGATTTAATAACTATCACTTTCTTTTTATCAATTTCACAATGAGTGTTATTTATACCTGGGGGGGGGGGGGGGCAAGATGGGTTGTAGACGGAAATATATATATATTCACGTATCTGTGGGGGGGGGGACTAAGAGAGGACAGAGTGAAAAAAGTGGTTGCTTTTATATCACTATGCTAGCTATTTTTATGAAACTTTATATGACTATCACTTACTTTTTATTAAAATTATAATAAGAGTTACCTGTAGTTAAAAAAGGGGCAAGTGTGTGTATTGAGGGAGGGGAGGGGAGGGGGTGCAGATGAAAAATAAAATAATCTTTTTAAACAACACTTATTATCGATTTTTTTTATTGACATTTTGTGCAAGTGTTACTTACTGTTAATGAAAAATTACAATAAGAGTTACATACGTCTGGATGGGAGGGGGGGGGGCGCAGACAGAGAGATAGAGAATGGTGTTTTATATCAGGCCTGTCCAACCCAAAACACTTGGTGGGCCGCATTGGAAATATATTTTATTCATTCGAGCCGCACTGTATATACAATCATAAAAAAAACGCCCCCCCCCCCCCTCCTTTCCCGACTAATTTCGCCGTAAATTAGTGTAGACTTGCGACTGGTGTCAATCAATTAGTAATAAGGCCTAGTTTAGAACGGTTTAGTTAGATTTTGTTTAAAGGGTGTCTACATATTAAACCTGACATCAACTTCATTTTTTTTTTTTTTTCAAAGGCAACACCCCCCCGAACCCCCCCCCCCCCCCCCCATTTCGACAAGCTTTTTGGATTACTTGGTTCAAATCAGCTCAGAAAATGGCATAGTTTATATGTTTCTATCAATTTTTCTCAGAGTTATAATTTGTTAAAATATGGAGACGCTAATGTTAAATGAATGTAATAAACATTAATTCAGAGACGCTAATGTTAAATGAATGTAATAAACATTAATTCATGTCTTCCCAAAAAAATAATAGATTATTATATATATATATAACGTTATTATGAGTTAACCCAAATATATTCCATGCATATTTTTGATTAAAAAACATTTTTTGAATTATGAAAATAATTAATAAAATCATATTTCAAAAAATTATGAGTTACGACCTGCATTAATTTTTGCACGAATAGAATGGGCATCATTAAAATTATGGGTTACAGTTCATTCCTATCATTATTTTTCGAATTATAGTGATATTTCAATTTTTATTGCTCTTAGCGGGCTGTCACTTGTTATCTTTGGTGTCATATATTATTTTGCTTGCGCATGATTAAAATAGTTATTGAAGTAAGTTTAGACGTACACATCATTTCTTAATTAGCATTACTCTACATTATTTTATATTTAAAATTGTTATATTTCTTTTCGGATTATTATCTGAATGGATATAATACTTTTCTATGTGATATATGAATTTTATTTTTTTTAAATATAGAGATTTACCCCTGATACATTTTTGCTTGTTGCTCGTTGAAGACTTGATATAATGAATATAAAATATACCTTTTTCCGAACCGCTTTGACCTCATAAATTCGAATACGTAGTCAAAAATGGGTGTTACAATTCGGGAAATGAAAAAAAGAAAAAAAAAAAAAAAAAAAAAGAAGAAGAAGAAGAAAAAGTTTGTACAAGTTTTAATATGTGCATGAGCATGACACCGTAAACAAAATTTAGCGAATTAAAAACTAGATGTTATTACCAATCGTTAGGCATCAGCTGCTGGTTTCTACGTTAATTTACAGCAAAATTAATCGGGGAAGGAAATTATGTATTATTATTATTACTATTCTATGACTGTACATATTCATACGTGCATCTACGTTTGTGAGTATATGATTCGTATATGTATATACTTTTTTCGAGGAAGGGTAGGGTGAAAATTCGGAGCAGAATACATTAATTTAAATTATTTTCATTCAGAAATTAACAATAGAATCGTAGAAAATTTATGACTGTATATTAAAACTATAATAAAAAGAATTAATTATGCAGAGGCGTACCAAGGGGTGTGCGAAGTGTGCGGTTGCACGGGGCGCTCGCTCGATGCACAAATGAAAGGGCGCTAAAACGACGAAAATTTTCTCGGACTTTTTTATTTACAATTATGAGAAGCTTTTTTTTTTTTTTTTTTTTTTTAAGCTATACGAAATGTTTGTCTACAAATCGTAATTCTCTCTGCAAAGAGAAGATGAAAGCGAAAAACCCACTATCCACCCCCCAACCTTCCTCCCCAATTCCTTATCTTCCTGTTTTCGAAACACTCATGGATTTTCTCTTTGACAGTTTTATGATTTCTTCCGAGAATCTCATACTCACCCCGAGGTCAGTTTTCTGTCCCTTTCATTGTCCTACTGAATCTTCATAGAAGAGAGAGCATTTTCAAAGCACCCCCCATCGATTACACGCCCCCTCTGCATTTCACATGAAATTTGCTTGTTTTTAAAATGCTGAAATGAATTTGCGCCTTCTTCCGTTTAGCAGAAGACTCTATTCGAATTTCGAATAGGGCAGCAGTTTTGTTATTTATTTCTTTGTTTAAGATTCGAACATTGATTTGTTTTATGATAAATCGGACACTGTAAATATTTGAAAATGAAAAACGTAAACTTCCCAAAATAGAGGCAAATTAAAAAAAAAAAATAGGAAGTGAGAGGAAAAAAGAATTTTTCCTGTTATTTGAATGGCGGTTAACCAAGCAATCTGTATTTATTTATCTATTTTCATCACTGTAACTTTAAAAAAATATATTTTTGTTTTAAAATCGTTTTTTATGCCAGTTAATTTTAGCAGGAAAATACATTCTAATTCTTATATTTTTGCCGATTTTACCGTTAATCCACCGCCTTGCCTTCCCACAATATATTCTGATTTTTCATTAAGATCGTAGGGGCGCTTGAACGGTATTTTATGATATTTTCTGAATTTTCTATTAAAAAATAAAATAATTTACGTTTATTTTATAAGTTAATTTACAAACATGACAGATAAGCAGGAACCATCAAAGGCTTACTGGAGTATAAAAACAGCGCAATAAAATCGTGGAAATGTAAAACAAGCTACTGAATTAAAAAAGTTGTTTTATAGCAATTTAAATCACAAAGAACTGAACCTTTCTGCAAATTAACGATGAAATTGAAAAAAATTATAGAAGTAAATACTAAATGCTATTTAATATTTTAGTTCTAATTTTTAAACTAGAACTGGGAAAAGGAACAACGCAAAAAAAAAAAAAAAAAAGAATGAATGAATGGAAGAAAATAAAAAGCAAGCTGCTTTAAACTTTATTTATTATTATTATTATTATTATTTTTCCTACAGTGTAAGTCGCGAAAAATCGAACAGTCTTGTACCTTTAAAGAACGGTGAAAATAAAATACTGAAGAGAGAACAATTTATACAAGTTCTAATTTTAATATTCGTGTGATTCACAACTGTGAAACATTAAAGCAATGAAAGCTCCTCCCTGCTCTGACTGCAGCAGGGAGGGTGCCGGCTTAGATTCCAAGTAGCAGATCGCTCTCTTCGACCTAGTTTTTCGAAATTTTGTTTATCCGAAATTCGAATGAATACGGGCTGTGACATCTTTGAAACTCCCCCCCCCCTCCTCCAAAAGGCATCCCACTCAAGTCTAGGACCCAAGCGTAGGCAATCTGCCTTAGTCCAAAACAGCAATACTAACACAAGGGATGCTTCACCTAAAGTGGATGGCAACTTTGTCCTACCATGTTATTCAATGGAGAAATTAGTTTTTTTAATTATTCATTATCTTTTTTTTTTTTTTTTTTTTTTTTTTTTTATTCCGTTTTCACATTTGAAAAGTACACAACCATTATTATGTTTCTTATTTTACAACAATTAAATTTTTACTTATTAATATTTCATTTTGAAGCTAAAAAGTAATAAATGATCTTAGTTAAATTTTTGCATATTACAGCTTTAAAAAAAAATGTTAAAAATATTAAAAATTAATTTTTGAAAAACAAGAAACATTTTAACGCCTGTGAATTTTCAAAATGTAAAAACGGAATTAATATATATATATATATATATATATATATATATGTTAGGTAATAATGAGTAACTTATAAAATTAATTTCTCTATGGAATTACATGGGAATAGACTGCCGGCCGAATTAAGTGAAGCGTACAGTACAACAGCCTCGTCAACAGCCAAAGCTCGTGTTATTCTATGGTAAATTTGTTTCCACAATTACTCATTACTTATTGTGATTTTTTAAATTCCATTTTTTTGATTTAAAAAATTCACAACCGTTCAACTAGTACTCATTTTTAACATTTTCCAACAAAATTTAAAAGTGTTTATGACTTCGGTTTACCCGTTTGTCTGTCTATGCTCTAACTCCATAAATATTAATGAAATCTCTTGAAACGTGATATATGTTATTCAAATTAACTATCGGTGGTTCCCTGTTGAAAATAGATTAAATACTATTGTTGATTTGTGTACAGGGACACTTATTTCTATAAACCATACTTAAAACTTTTATTTTACAGAAATTTTTACGAAATTGAAATACGTTATTCATACGCACGAACGAATGCTTTCTGTAGTATTCAGTACAATTATCATTAAGATTTACAGAGCCGCGTACAAATATTTAGATATACAAGGGCTATTAAGAAAATAGCTGAAATTGCAATTTCATTTTTATTAAGCATTTTAATACTTTATAACAATGTTTAAAAGTTAATATGATTTGATTTAGTCCAGCTGTTTGTCTGGCTGTCGGTTTGTCTATCTGTGTGTCTGTCCGCCTCCTGCATCCTTAAATATTTTCAGAATTTCTTCAAAATGATAAAAGCTATTCAAGTTTACTACGAAATATTCCCTATTTAAAGTGGCATTAATAGGCACTGTACAACAGTGTCCTGTACAGGGACACCCCCCAAAAATGCCAGTGAATTGCGTTTTATGATAAACTATATTTATAAATCACATTTAAATAACTTTCTACTAGGGATGAAACGGATAGTGATTTTGCCGGATACCGGATATCCGGCATTTTTTTTTTTTTTTTTT
>CAWVNO010002520.1:248259-473383 GCA_963930645.1 Salticus scenicus | reverse complement strand
GCTCTATTCAATAGCTTACCAAATAATTGGCTATTCAGCCAAACTGCATATTCATCTAGCCAAATCGTTTCAGATTTGGCCAAATGGAATAATCTATAATATGGTCAAATATTTGGTACATCTCTAGTATGAATATTGTTTATTGTACAGAACATTTTAGTAATCTCCAGCGAGATTATAAATAAAAAATATAGATCTATTGCTACAAAATTCCAATGGACAATATTCCTGTGACGTCACAGTAGGTAAAATCGCCGAACACGTGGCCGATATTTTGTAAACAAATTAGATTCAAGATGCCATTTTATTGTTACGCATAACATTTCCCTAAATATTTCTCCAGTGAAACTTAATAATCAGATACCTGTTCAAATAAGAACAAAAGAGAAATGTAAACAACTGAATCGAATGATAAAGTTAAGACTATTCTATATCATAAATTTGCAGAACATTTTATGAATACACACACACATATATATATATATATAATGAATAAAAGGTTAATAAGAAGATTTTATACACACACATATATACATCAAAGCTTAAATAATTATAATTTCAATCACTAAAGGAATTTATTAAATGGAACATCATTTTAAATTTGTTAACATCGCCACAGTTCACATGGCAACTTTTAATATTACATATGTTGATTAATATTAAAGTATATTACTAAAACTGGATTAAAAACAAAACAAAGGTATCACTATATCACTCTTACTTCAATTTCATATAATCTGTAACTCTTATAAATAATATTGCAAGATAGAAATTTGCAAGCCACAATGCTTTGCTATGGTAGAGTTGAGGATTGTTTGCCTAACCAGCGGATATTCTTGTAGCCTCGAACCCAAAGCGGGAATATGATCCATTTATGAACTTTTTGTGCAGCTGCAAATTCAAAATTAAGTAAAATTTTAAAAATCAAGTTATTCAAAATTAAGTATGATTGCACATTAAAATTTATTTAAATATGCAATCATACTTAATTTTGAATAACTTGATTTTATGATAATCATTTTTGATCTGGTATATTAATGAATCACTTTCTTATTTACAGTCGGTTGCAAAATTATTCGAGCACTAGCAATAATCCTTGCCAAAAAAAGTACACTTAATACAGCTTTGTTAAATAAATCCTTGTCGAGTCATGTTCTTAATCAGTCTAAGAACATGATTGGACAAGGATTTACTTAGCAAAACAGTATTAAGTGTACTTTTTAAATATAGGAATTATTGGCTAGTGCTCGAATAATTTTGCAACCGACTGTATGTATGTGGCTAAATACATGCAAATAAATAAGTAAGCTAATCACAAAACTTTAAGATTAAAATATAAAAAATATTTATGTTTAATGGAAAATACAGTTTCAATATTTGAAAATTATCGAGCAATAATTACTAAATATTATAAAACATATAAAACACAGCACTTCACACGTTAAAATCCAATTCGAAAGACTTCGTTTAAAAGTTCACAGTATAAAAGATAGACTTTTAAACGAAGCTTTTCGACTTGGATTTTAACGTGTGAAGTGCTGTGTTTTATATGTTTTATCAATTTGATTTATACACGTGTTGAAAACAATTGCTCATTAAATATTATAAAAATTTAATACAATAAATGTGAACTACTTTGTGCTGTAAAAATACGAATTTTTAAGAAAACAAAATAAAACCGGTCTACGATACGATTACGAAGCCCTGTTCTGTTGATGTTGATAGATTCATGAAAAAAACGACTTAGTGAATTGTCAGTTTGGCCCCTCTTACAGTAATTACGTTTCACCAATTTCTGCTCTCCATTTGCTTAATCGTTGTAGCTTAGAGTGTTTCAAAAATCGTAATAAACGGGGCCGTGGTAGCCCAGTCGGTAGAGCGATGGACTCGTAATTGAATGATTGCCATTTTGGTACTCGAGTTGGCCAAAGACCGTGGTGTACATTAATGTTGGCTGGTGCACGTAAAATCTGTTCTGGCCGCAATGTACTCGATCTTCCTATCCTCTAGGGGTAACCGAACAGGACAGAACACCGCGATTGAGAGGCCACCCACCTTTCGGTTTAGAGTGTAGACCTGCAAGCATGGTCGACAGGGCAAATCCTAAAAGGGGTCCCACAAGCCAAACCCCTACCATCCAGCGATTTCACAACCCCAGCAGCATACTATAGGAGTAACAGAAGCGGAACAGCCATCCTTACCGTGGACGATCAAAAAAATTGTGTTGGCATGTCTCCAACCACCTCTTGGGATGAGTCACAGATCATCGCCAATTGCCATTGCGCTGCACTAGTGCGATGTAAAACCCAACTATCCAACTAACATATAATTAAGCAAGCTCCTACACATGAGACGACCGCGGTAGCCCAGTTGGTGGAGCGCTGGCCTCGTAATTGGAAGATTGCGGGTTCGGTACTCGAGCCGGCCAAAGACCGTCGTGTACACTAATGGTGGCTGGTGCACGTAAAATCTGTCGTGGCCGCAATGTCTTCCATGTTCCCATCAAAAATTATACCTCTGGGGTTGGGGTCACCGAAACGGGAGCCATCCCTTCCGAGTTCCGTGGAGGATCAAAATTGCGATGACATGTCTCCGGACCACCTCTAGAAGTGAGTCTCAGACCGTCGCCAATTGCCCATCTGCGCAGCACTTATGCGACGTAAAACCCAACCAACCAACCTATACGTACAATCGGTAAAAAAGTGTCCGAAAACTAGCAAAAATTCCTATGTAAAAAAAGTACACTTCATACGGTTTTGTTAAATAAATCCTTATCGAATCATGTTCTTACACTGACTAAGAATAGGATTCGAAAAGGATTTATTTAACAAAACCGTACGAAGTGTACTTTTTTTACATAGGAATCTTTGCTAATGTTCGGACACTTTTGTTACCGACTGTATGATCTGGAGCATCAGGCACTTTGCCGCCTTAGGGTTGCTACATGTACCCAGCGTTTTCCGTAGATAAACAAACGGCACCCATTATTTCAATCGTCTTGTATTACTTTGGAATTACTTTTTTATCATTTTTCATAATTTTACATCGGTAAATTGTCATATGGGAGATTGTTTAATGAAAAATTGCTATAATCACTCAAGAAAATAATATAAAATGTTCATATTTCAAGAATATAATTTAGGAAAAATAAAATAATATAACATTTATTTACTTATATTTTTCTTTGTGCTTTTCACATGTTCAAATGCAAAAATACAAAAAATAAATAAAAAGAGCTATTTTAATTATAATACTGATGTTAATAACCATAAATTAATTAAATAAGAAATTGTATTACTGTGCCTTTGAGTTTTGGCGACATTTTCTGGGGTCGTTTTGTTTTCTTGTTGTAATTGCATTTATTTTTAAGGTTCGTTTTTTTAAATGAATAGTATGGGCTAGAAATAGCAGAAAAAGTAAGTAAATACAGATTTTCCACCTTTAAACTGTAAGCCTATTTTATTATTGTTATTTTCAAAAAATTATGATTTGCATTTGAAACAGTCCTAACAACACACCTTATCCCCAGTAAATTCGCACAAAATTCTGAGGATGAAAAAACATACCAAGAATGTATTGTGTATAAATGTGTTGTTAGGAATATTACTTGTTGCTTATTGCTCTTTACCGTCATAACCGATCGGAGCTTCAGATCAAGGTTTCTTAAAATCGCTAGTTAAGCGGTAAGGACGCCAAGCAGGAATGCTGTCCTCATCCGAGGCAACAAAATGGCGGTGATCAGACGGCCTATATATTTTATTTAGGGGTCTCTACATATAATGTACGCTATAGCATTGATGGCAGAACAATTTCCTATGAAAATTTAACATTAGCTACAGACCATGCATGTACCGAGCAAACAAAATCTCAGGCTATTGACGTCATATTTCGATAACTAATTTCACAAAATCCTGGCTATGTGGTTCCCAAATATGTAGTAAGGCGAAAAATTCTAAATAATGTGGAATATTTAGAATGCTTCGAAATTCATTGCATTGTACAAAGAATTTTTCTGCAAAACTTAACACATTTTGTAACATTTATACAATTTATTGTTCCCACTAAACATCTTCATACTAAATTAAAAAGTAAATTATCAATAAACAACAACAAAAATAAAAATAAAAAAATAAATAAAATAAAATAAAATAAATAAATAAATAAAATAAAATAAATAAATAAGTAAATAAATAAATAAAATACAGTTTATTTTCCGAAGAATTGCAAGAAACTGGTACGATTTTAGAGCGGAAAAAAAAATATCGGAGAATTTCGAATAATTTTAAAAATCAAAACACCCTTCCTCCACGCACACACATAATTTGATAACATTTTAAATATGTCAGGGCTTCAAAAATTTTCGAAATATTACAGTTTGCTTTCTGATTAGTTTCAAATCAAGAAATATCTACAATTGTAACAAGAAAAAAGTGTTAAAAGGTTTCTCAAAACTCTTTTGTAACAAAATTCTAAACCGTTTCAGAGGCATGAATGCTGATAAATTGATATTTTATACAGGTATTTGAAACATAGCTAAGAAAATCCTTATGAGTATGCCGTTTTCTATGTTTTTAAATGCCAATTTTTGAGGACCTCTCATGTATGATATTCCATTATAGGTTTGATTTTATTTTTTCTGGAATAAACGAGAATCCAACACTTCTCAAAACTTCCAGATTAATCTTTCTGAACAGAGGATTACATCCATTATCCAATACTACCACAACTATTAATTTGTGTTCCAAATGAAAATTTTCTTCTCCAAATGACATCTTCAGGGTGTCTTATGGATGAAAAGATCTTCTATGGACATTTTCAGAGTGTATTATGGATAAGTGCATTGTTAGGGCAGAAGGAGCAATGTGCAATAGAGGACTGCAAAATACTCACACACGGATAACGCGTTATAATTCGCGAAAGAAAAGAATATTTTAAAAATAAGACAGTCATACTGCCAAGCATTGGTGTTTTTATTTAAATAACATGGCTATAGTTTTTCTTCTTCATGAATGCGCTCATGCTGCCTTTTTTTTTTTTTAGTATTTATATTTTACTTAAAAAAAAAAAAAAAAAAAAAAAAAAAAAAAAAATTAAAAAGAATTTTTGAAACACAGACACATGCTTCTTCTCTTGTGATAATAAGAGAAAGTTTCCTTAAACTACGCTTAGAAATACTACAGGCAATTTTTCATACACATAGGACTTTTCTGAAGCATGAGCGCATAAATGTGTATTTAAATTATCCTTAAAAACAAAACATAAATAAATAGGTGCGTACTTCATACACTATTATTTTATAGCTGTAAAAATTCAAGGATGATTTTTTTACACTACTGGTATCAGAAAACCCTTTAGAACATTCTTCAAACACATATATGGCTTTTTTCATGTTTGAACGCAATTATGCTTTTTTAGATTTCTTCTTTGCGAAAATCTTTTAGAACATTCATTACACACATACGGTTTTTCTCCTGTATGAATGCGGAGATGTATTCGTAAACCGCCCTTTTGAGAAAATCTTTTAGAACATTCCTTACACACAAACGGCTTTTCTCCGGCGTGGATGCGGAGATGAGTTCGTAAACTGCTCATTTCAAAAAATTCTTTGGAACATTTTTTACATACATATGGTTTTTCTCCAGTATGTATGCGAAGATGTGACATTAGATTACCCTTAGTTGAAAATCCTTTAGAACATTCTACACACACATATGGTTTTTCTCCTGTATGAATGCGAAGATGTTTTCTTAAAGTGCTATTTTGAGAGAATCGTTTAGAACATTTTTCACAGATATGCGGCTTTTCTCCAGTATGGACGCGAACATGGTTTTCTAAATGAATCTTTTGAGAAAATCCTTTAGAACATTCTACACACACATATGGTTTTTCTGTAGTATGATTGCGAAGATTTCTGTTTAGAACGGTTTTATCTGAAAACTCCTTAGAACGTTCTTCACACACATATGGTTTTTCTCCAGTATGCACATGATTATGTTTTTTCATATTAATTTTTCGAGAAAATCATTTAGAGCATTTTTCACACACGTATGGTTTTTGTCCTGTATGAATGGGAAGATGGGCCATTAAATTGCTCTTTTGAGAAAATCCTTTAGAACATTCTGCACACACATATGGTTTTTCTCCTGTATGAATGCGAAGATGTTTTCTTAAAGTGCTATTTTGAGAGAATCGTTTAGAACATTTTTCACAGATATGCGGCTTTTCTCCAGTATGGATGCGAACATGGTCTTTTAAATGAATCTTTTGAGAAAATCCTTTAGAACATTGTTCACACACATATGGTTTTTCTCCCGTATGCACGCGAAGATGCATTTTCATAGCGCTTTTTTCAGTAAATCTTTTAGAACATTCTTTACACACATATGGTTTTTCTGTAGTATGAATGCGAAGATTTCTGTTTAGAACGGTTTTATCTGAAAACTCTTTAGAACGTTCTTCACACACATATGGTTTTTCTCCAGTATGCACACGATGATGTTTTTTCATATTAATTTTTCGAGAAAATCCTTTAGAGCATTTTTCACACACGTATGGTTTTTGTCCTGTATGAATGGGAAGATGGGCCATTAAATTGCTCTTTTGAGAAAATCCTTTGGAACATTCTTCACACACATATGGATTTTCACCTGTATGTATGCGAAGATGATCTTTTAAGCTATCTTTACGAGAAAATGCTTTGGAACATTCCTTACACACATATGGTTTTTCACCTGTCTTTGTGAGTAGATGAGTATTCATATTTTCTATTAAATGAAAATAGTGTAGAACTATGTCAGAAATTAGTTTCCTTCTAACAAACTTGTGGATGTGTAGTGTATGCCAAAACGGTTGATCGGTAGAACAGAGGTTCTCTTTCTGCTTGACGAACATCCGTAGCGATAAACTGCATTTCCTTGTACACATAACTTAACAATTCTATTATGACGCAGTATGGAGAGATTTGATTGGTTGATTTGTTTTTCAGTGATTGGAGTGTATTTTACGTTGCAGTGGAGCTACATTACGGGGAATTAGGCGATATTTGATTGGTTAATTTTTTGAGTGTATTTTACGTTGCACTGGAGCTACATTACGGGAAATTAGGCGATATTTGATTGGTTCATTTGCCTTGGGTGTATTTTACATTGCATTGGACCTACATTACGGGGAATTAGGCGATATTTGATTGGTTCATTTGATTTTCATCGATTTTAGTGTGTTTTAAATTGAGTAGTGCTCCGCAATGAAGAAATGACGACAGTCTGTCTTAAGCAATTTGTTTTTAATGAAAGATTTTGTCAAAAAAAAGTTCAATGTTTATTATTTAAGAAAATTGGTAGGAGTTTTATATAAATAATTTGTGCATATATATATTATTATTATTATTATTATTATTATTATTATTATTGTTTTAATGTAGACCGAAAGAAGAATTTTTATTTTCAATGAGGAAATGTTGAAGAAGTTACAAAATGATTACTTTTTAAGCAATTTGGTAGTTTTTTTTTTTTTTTTGTTTAAATGTAAAAGAAAAGTGGTTTCTTTTTTTAATAAATGGAAGGTAATCTAGTTAATAATATACTTCGGTTTTTAAGCAGACGATTTTTTTCTTTTTATAATCCCATGCTTTTTAGGCAGACGATTTTTTTCTTTTTATGATCCCATGATTTTTAGGCAGACGATTTTTTTCTTTTTAAATTATCGGAATGAAATTAGTTTAAATATTGTGGAATCATTTTGTTTTTAAGGATGTTTGGCAGGTGGTTTTAGTCACAAAAGAACTTAGAACACCGAATACGTTTGTTTTTGTATGAGATTAGGTGTTGTCTTGCTATGTTCTTGTCTTTGAACACAGAAGAAGAATAAGAATTGATTATAATTATAATGATTTAAAAATTTTTTATTTGTGGCGGGTAAGTTGAAAAATTCCTTTTTTCTTTTTTTATCGTTAGGTGCATTGGTTGTTTTTGTGCGTGATATTAATTCATTGCTGTATATACTTTCTGTAATACTTCGTTAATATGCCTCGAAAATCTGTCTCTGATAAAAGTGTGATTGATTTGCGTTATTTGATATTGTTGAGTGGTAAGGGTAAAAGGTCTGAGATTGATTTCTGCATGGAAAATGGTTTGATTGCTGAGGGATATGAGTGTCCCGTTTGTGCAAGTGAAATGAAAGTAGAAGGCTGATGGTTTTAGATGGCGGTGTCAAAAGCAAGTAGCGGGTGTAAGGCATTATGAAAGTAGGTCGGTAAGATTGGGAAGTTGATTTGGAGAGAGCAAATTAGGAATGGATGATATATTAATTATTACGTATGCATGGGTAGAAAAATGCACCAATGGACAAATTTCGCGTTTAGCTAGGGTTAATAGTAAAACTGTAACTGATTGGATGAGATATTGTCGAGAGGTATGTACGGTTGCATGTATGAATGAGAGTAGCAATATTGGGGGGGGGGGGGAAGGAAGAATTGTTGAAATTGATGAGAGTTTGTTTGGATAGAGAAAATATAATAGAGGAAAGCCAGTTAAGGGTACATGGGTGCTTGGAGGCGTGGAGCGGGAGAGTAATGAATGCTTTTTAGAAGTTGTGCCAGAGAGATGGTTGCTTGAGGTTATCAATAGGCGGATTTTACCGGAAACAACTGTGATTTCTGATTGCTGGAAGTCATACGAATGCCTTCAAGATGAAGGCTTTGTACATCTTTCAGTAAATCACAAATTACATTTTGTAGATCGGGAAAGTGAGGCACATACGAATACGATAGAGGGTATATGGAGTTGGGTGAAACGCGGCCTCTACGGAAGGAGGACAGTTGAAGACAATTTCGACTCATACTTAGCCGAGTTCATGTGGAGGAAGCGGCACAAAGACGATCCATGTGCCCTTTTTGATTCGTTTTTAGAGGCATTTCGGAAGAGTTACCGCCACAAAAAAAATGACTCCGAACGCCGATGTAACGCATCGGATGATGAGGATGATGAAGATGACGATCCATTTGCCCCAGGCCCTTCATCCAAAAAGACGAGATACGAAAAATAAATGTAAGTTATTTAATTTTACTCTAATTTTTATTTTTTTAATTTCAGAAATTTTAATTTCTTTCCCCACTCTTTTTAAAAAATGTCATTATTATTATTATTTTTTTATCCTACTTCAAGGTGAATGTTGCAAAAAACAGTTATGTGCGTTTTCAAATTCGTGCACGGCGAGGTAGGGGTGTCCAGTGATGTTTTTTTGGTTTTAACATGCGCGATAGTGATTGCCGCGGAACCGACTTACGTGCCTTTTCAGATTCATGCACAGCGAATTAGGGGTGTCCAGTGATGTTTTTTTGGTTTTAACATGCGCGATAGTGATTGCCGCGGAAGCGTATTTGGAAAACGCACACCACACAGTGCCGTTAGATGGCGTCAAATCGTTTGGCGAGAAATCCTTGGCAAGGAAGCTATGTTTAGGGATAAGCTTGCAAAGATGGAACGTCGCCGCCAGCCCATCCGCCTTATGTAAGAACGCTTCATTACGTTTCCACATGAGAATCTCGTGAAAATTGCACTTATTTTTCTATTTGTTAAATATCCTCGAAAGATTTTTCATTACATTATCTGATTTGTTTCTTAAATTTATATTTTTATTTCATTTATTTTAGTTTAAATAACTGAAATAGTAGTTTATTTTAAGTTTCTGAAAATGTTTATTTAAAATAAATATTTTCCGTTTGTTTCAATTTATATATTTTGTAAGAAAAATATTCTTTTTTTTTTTTTTTTTTTTTTTTTTTTTTCATATGTCGTATTGTATATAATAACACTTTCTTAAAAATGTGTTATGAAGTGATTTTCTGATTTTAGTATTGTTTAATTCTGTGTATATATAGTTCTATTTCAGTTTTTGCATTTGTGATTTCCTTTTTTATATTATCTTAAAGACATTATTTTATAAGGACAGAAAAGTTAAAATTTAAATGATGAATATGTGTGTGTGTACACTATCTTGTACACTAGAATTATTATTAAGAGCTGAATTTTATTCTTCATAACTCAAAAGTAATGATCTAATTAATCTTTGTCTTGTTGCAGTTAATAAATTCTTGTTTCTGTATTTTAAATTGGAAATTTAATCTATGAAACTTGTTTGAATTAATCTGAAGTCTATTTTTATTATCCAGTGTTGTGCACGAACGCGTTCATTTGAACGCGTTCGTGAGCGTAGCTCAAAAATTTTGAGTTTTGAGTTGAACTTCGCTCGTTTTTTAAATTATGAACTTGAGTTGAGCGTAGTTCGTTTTTTACACGAACTTGAGCGTGAAAAAGCAATTCAAGCTCAAACTCATATTAAATATTTCTGTCTGAAATATGAAAAGGAAAGTAGAAGAAGAAAAGGACAGAAAAGAAAATAACTGAGCAAAATGGATCCTGGAAAAAAGGGGCATTTGGAAAAAAAAGGCACTGGTAAAAAGGGCACCCGGAAAAAAGGGCGCCGGAAAAAGGGGCATTTTTGCAATTTTCAAATCGCAAAAACAAGAAACATTAAATAACGAATTTAAACAATGATTTTTCATAATACATTTTTAGAAATTTCAATCAATTAAATTGGCACCACTTTCATTTATTATATACCCCGGGGGAAGGGGAGCTAGGAGCAGATTAAAAGAGAATAATTGTTTTTATATCACCTTGTTACTGATTTTAATGAACCTATATTGTCACTTGCTGTTTGTGACAAAAATATTGTGTCACACATACTTCGGGGGCTGAAGGAAATAATAATGAAGGAAGGGGGCAGAAGGAAATAATTTTTTTCTATCACCTTGTCACCGATTTTAACGATATTTTGAGTAATTATCACTTATATTTTACGAAAATCACAATAAGTGTTATATATAGCTTAGGAAGGCAAGAAGGTTCTTTCGATGCAAAAAGGATTTTTTTAAAACCAGTCTATTATAGATTGAAATAAAACTTTGTGTAAATACCACTTACTGCTTAAGAAAAATTATAAAAAGTGTTACACATATCTTGGAAGGTGGGGGTGGGGGATTGGCGCGAAATGGTTGGTTTTGTATCACCATGTTAACTATTTCTCTGAAACTTTGTATAAATATAACTTTCTTTACATATTTATTAAAATTATAGTAAATAATATATAGTTGAAGGGGGGCAAGGGGGGACGGAAGATGGAAATCAAATGTTTTTAAACCAGCCTATTATTATTATTTTTTATTTTTTGTTTAAATTTTGTGCATATATTACAAACATAGCAGACTATGCCCGCTTCGCTGGTCATTTAATTTAAATGAATTTTCAAAAGAATTGAATCACTACTTATTTTTTATATCACATTTTGTGCTTTGTAACATAATTAAAAATTCCTTTTAAGATCAAAATCTCAAAATAACATATTACAAATTAAATTAAATTAAACATTTCTTCCGTTTTGCAACAATGCTCTATGGTCTTATGTGAATGATTCTCAAGAATGAACCAACAATTGTTTACAAATTTAATGGATTATGTATGGGAAATAAGTACGCTGTAATTTAAAAATTGCAGCTTTTAGAACTCCAAAACGGATAATTTTTTAAAAAGTTATTCATTATTCTTTAACATTAGACTGTTTTTCAATTAATATTAAGATTAAAGTAATCAAATGATTTCGCTTTGTAAACAACTTTTATATGTGACGCACTATTATATTACAGTAATATTAAAAACTAGTTCGTCTACTACTAAGTTCTCCGTTATACTCTTGTTCTCACAAGTTTCTACTAGAGCGCATATTATATTCATTTTAACAGAAATGAAGATACAATCGTAGAATGGTATGAAATACATTACCTATTTGGCTACCCTAACTGCGCTTCGATACATTTACCTTATCTTAATTTTATGTTTAATTTTTTTAAGTCAATTTCTTATTTTGTTTTCATGCAACTCCATGGTGTTAAACAAATCACAAATCTCGAATAACTTACTAACTTTTCAAAACAGACTATACACAGTTAGTAAAGTTCTTGCCAGTGTCATAAATGCCATTTAAATATTTATCCAACATTTGTAACATAAAAATAATCCTCATAATACACGTTTATGCGAAATTTTGCTCTATTCTGCCATGTTAAGAAAATTGTAAATCTTAAATAATTTACGAAGTTTTGAACGTAGAATAATCATAGCTTTAATGATGTTCATGCTAGAATTATAAATGATATTTTAAAACTGGTATAATCTTTATAATGAAAATAACTTTCATAGTACACGTTCATGCGAGATTTTTACATATTCTTCAATGTTAAGAAAACAGTAAATTTTCAATAACTTGCGAGGTTTACAAATTAGAATATTAAAACATATAGTCTGCCTGACATCCTGTAATTTTTTCACAAATTGTACATGATTACACAAAATTCCATTAAAATCGATAAGAGTTTATGTAAAAACAATTGTTTTCTTTCGAACTTCTCCTGTCCCCCTCCCCCTCCCCCATCTTCTCCGAGGTATATACTAAATGAATGTTGTACGAAATCAATTGAAATTTCTAAATATCTCATTTGAAAGCCATTTTTTAAATATCATTATTTGATATTTATTATTTTGCGATTTGCGAATTGAAAAAGTGCCCTGTTTTCCGGGGTCCAAGTTCACCACACTCATAGTATGATTGGAAATCAAACGATTTTGATATTCACTATTCTATATAAATTCCTTTATGCGCTAAATTCGTAAGTACATATATAAAGCAAAAATTAGCAAAAAGCGCAATAATCAATAGGAATTTATGTTAACTTAGATATTTTGAATTGAGAATATGAAATTAGAAACATTCGTTCAATTTTTATATCATTATCGCTGTCTTTTTACCTCTCTCTTTCTCCCCCCCCCCCCCCCTCATAGCATATATACTCACATCACGACGTTTGTTAAACGGCACAATAATCTACATTTTTTGCTAACTTTTTAAAGTAGCTATCTCTCGATGTAATATTAAAATTTAAGATCAAGATTATTGACAGATTGGTATGTAAACATGATCATTTTCTCTGATAGCAGAAGAAAGAGCTGTGAGATGACAACACCCCTTACTGTGTGTAGAGGATGAGATACGATTGTGTTTCCCTTCCTTGCTTCTCTTCTGCGAAATAGAATTTCTGCTAATTGCTTAGAGAGGATGTCACGGTGAAATTTGTCTCCTGTATAGTACAAAAGTTCGGTGACTTTGATTTTTAAAAGGTTGCCGGTTGCCTATGTGGGTTCCCCGACATGAAAGTAAACTATTGTAATTGTAATAATAGTCTTGAGTCTACAGAACGTCCAGGACTATACAGTCTAGTCTAGTCTACTCTCTCTATAGTCCTGAGAACGTCGGTCCTATCTGTTGTCTTCCAGGAATTGATTTATTGCTGTCGATTTGAGACACTCTTTCCCTTTTTTATATCCAAGGACGTGTTGTGTGTATTCTTTTGTCGGCCTATTTCTTTTTTTATTTTCCATTTACAGCAGGCATGCCTAGAGATTTAAATGAGACAGAAAAACTGAAGTACACTTTTATTTTTAACAAAAAATATTTAATCTGTCATTTCTTTTATTATTATTATTATTATTATTATTATAGATTTTATCGTTTTTGAAAAGGGAATTTTAATCTTAAGATGTATTTAAAGTCATGTTTTTTATATTTATTCTGTTATTTGAACAAGAGTCTTATGTATAAACAAAACACACGTATTCGGTTAAAATATATTGCTTGAAAAATATATCGCTTTGTTTGCAGATATTTAAGACTTAATAGTAATAAAATAATAATCTATATTAATAAAAATCAGAGTTTTGTCTGTAAATTTGTCGGAATCGAAAAATTTTGCGATATCTTCACGTTTCACACCCCATGAAAGCCGAAAATGACTTCAGAAAATTTTGCCTGTGTGTGTGTGTCATCGTGTCCGTTTGTTGCTTTTTTTGTCCGGGCATCACTCGAAAACGGCTGGGCGGAATTCAACGGCGCTTGGCAGGAATTTAGGTCTTCCCCAACTTAAAATTATATCTATCAACTTTTCAGAAATTCCCCCCATTCCCCCCTGGGGGGGGGACTAAAATACGTTTGTCCGGGCATCACTCGAGAACAGCTGGACGGAATTCAACGGCGCTTGGCAGAAACTTAGGTCTTCATCCAACTTAAAATTATATGTATAGAAATTTTCAAAATTATGAATAGTGTTTAAATTATGGGTAAAAAACGCCTACGCATGCGCCATAAATATTTTTTCACTAAAACGCTTTGAATGGAAAAATAAAATATAAAAATAAATTTTTAAGTTAAAGACTTTTTTATTCGCGTGATTCGGACTACAAATTACGAAAAGATTGAAATGAAGTGTTGCTATCTAAATTCCATACTTTAGATAATTTTAAAAAATCTAATTGTCGTATCGAAAAACTGTTTACACCCCAGGATTCAGAAAAATCACCCCTTTCATTTGGTACTGAATTTGTAACGATAAGTCTGATACTTCTAATTTATTTTTCCCTTTTTTACGTTTTTCCGTTGCCACTTAAATTTCATACTTTAGTTATTTTAAAAAAATCTAATTGTCGCATCGAAAAACTGTTTGCACCCCTGGATTCAGAAAAATCGCCCCTTTCATTTGGTATCAAATTTATAAATATAGGTCTGATTTATTTTACCCTTTTTCTGTTTTCAACATAGATTCGGTAGAAGGTTTTATATTTATATATAGGCATTTATAAATATTTTTATTTTCCAGAAATAAAATGAAATATTTTTAATTTCACGTGAATAATACTAAAAATTAGAGAGAAAAATACCTACAAAAGTTGGTGATTTTTTTTTTATTTTATTTATTTATTTATTTTTTTTTATGAGGAATTTGCACGTGGATAAATATTTTCATAGAGATATTTGGCATTAGTTTAATATTTTTATTTAATTAAGCAGTACTTTTATTTCCTGCAGTAAAACAAAATTTTTTGTTGTTATTATGTACCTCATGAGGTTTTTCATTTATGTTCTCCACAATTTTAAATGATTATAATTTGGATTTTATTAAGATTTTTATTTTTTAAATATCAGAAAAGAGTTTTTATTTTATTTTATTTTATTTATTTTATGGATTTATATTTATTAGTGTATGGATTTATATTTATTAGTGTATGGAACAGCTTTAGTATTGGATCCCTTTGGCAAAATTAGAAATTCGGAACCGAAGTAGCTCGGACGTTTCTCGACAAGATCTTTAATTGCACAGTTGAGATAGCCAATTCAATTCATCGCAAAAATGGCTTAAAATATTTAAAGCCACCAAAGGGGTCCCATACTAAAGCTGTGCTTTTTGTTTTTATTTATTTATAGCATTTCCTATTAAAGACTTCTGTGGTCACGAAATTTTGTGCGTAAATTGTTTGTATGCATCCGACACTTATTGTAACATGATTTCACGAGATTCGAAATCACCCCACCCCCCCCTTCTCGGAGTCGCAGGGCAATAAACATGTGTAAAAACATGTTTTTCCGTTTGTATTCGCTTTGAATTATCTTAGAATGGCGAATTTTGGTGTGTTGATATTGATTAAGTGTACTCATTATGTGCATTAGTGGGATTTTGCAAAAACTTCGAACTCACCCGCTGAGGAAAGGGAAGTAAGAAGTGGGTAAGTTGCTGCCGAAGGGGGGACCCAGACTCCTCACGTTGCGAGCGAGAAAAACCTCTACCAATCACAGAGAGAACTTTGGTTATTAATAAAGTTATGGGATTTTGACAACCTAGTTAAGTTTAATGTCCAGCGAAGCGGGCAAAGCCTGCTAGTAATAATAATAATAATAATTGAAAATTTAAAAATATTTACAGTTTTCTATCAGCAGCATTGTATATGTGTATATATATATATATATATATATATATAAAGGATAAACAAGCTTGTACAGAAAGAAAAATGTATAAACATTATTTGGAAACAGCATTAAAAATGCACTTATTTTTACGAAATTTCTCTTAAAGAAATAAATGTTTTAAGATTTATAGCTTCTAATTTTAATTATCCGAAAAAAAAAAAGAAAGAAAGAAAGCTGTACCTTTTTATTCCACGCTCGTTTAAACGGAAGACTAAACACTTTGAGACTTTTCTTCCAATCTGCAATTTATGTACCCTTTGTGAATTTAACAATTGTTTTCTATTTAATAAATTACTTCTTATTAAATTATATGTTATTTAAATTTATTATTAACGTTTTAATTTTATTTTGTGTTTCCTTTTGAATTAGTTAAATATTTTTAACACAATTTACCGGTTTGTCTTAGGGACCTTAGATGAAATATCACAAATCGTTAAGTGGCGGTCCCCAAATAAAAAAATTCCAAAACCCACTTGATTTTGAGCTTTTATTTTATTTTTACACACTTTATATAAAATTCATGCTTATTCCTTTATAGTACGCTAAATAGCAAGCGAAATTTCCTAGTGTTTTATCCAAGAACTAAAAGCCAACATTGGCTTTGGTGCAATTAAATAAAGACTAATTAAGTCAAACCATTACACCATTAAAAAATAATTAAAAGTTAAAAAGAACTTTTTATATACCATGTTTTAAATTTTCTGTTGAATCACATAAACGCTACCGAAGGCAGCGGGAACCCACAACAATTAGCTAAAAGTATTAAAAAATTCATTGTTATCGTGTTTTGAGCTATTATAAAAGTTTGAAATGGCTAGCTAGCTAGCCCGGAAGTTAGTTAAAAATCGATTGAAAGCTTTGTACTGGTAACGCTGCAGCAGAGACATGAAACGGATGGCTAAAAATATTTTAAAAAATGCATTTTCACCGCATTCTGAACTATTCTGAAAGATTCAAATTTTAGCTAGTTGGGAAGTTAGCTAAGTAAATTTTCTGTTGAATCATATGAACGCTGCCGAAGGCAGTAGGGATCTGAAACAATTGACTAAAAATATTTAAAAAAAATATTTTTACCGTGTTCTGAGCTATCCTGAAAGTTTTAAATGCTTAGCTAGTCGGAAAGTTAGTTAACAATCGATTGCAAACTTCGTAATGATAACACTGCCGAAGGCAGCAGAACCCCGAAGCAGTTGACTAAAAGTACTTTTAAAAATGCATTTTCGCCGTGTTCTGAACAATTCTGAAAGTTTCAACTGTCTAGCTAGTCGGGAAGTTAGTTAAATAAATTTGCTGTTGAATCATATAAAAGCTGACGAAGGCAGTAGAGCCCTCTAACAGTTGACTAAAAGTAATAAAAAAATTTATTGTCACCGTGTTCTGAGCTTTCCTGAAATTTTCAAATGTCTAACTAGTCGGGAAGTCAGTTAAAAATTGATTGCAAGCTTTGTACTGATAACGCTGCCGAAGGCAGCAGGAACCCGAAACGGTTGACTAAAAGTATTAAAAAATGCATTTCCATCGTGTTCTGAAATATTCTGAAAGTTTCAAATGTCTTGTTCGTAGGAAAGTTACTTAAATAAAGTTTCTGTCGAATCATATAAACGCTGCCGCAGGCAGTAGGGGCCTGAAACGGTTGACTAAAGGGGATAAAATAAATGTATTGTCACCGTGTTCTGAGCCATCCTAAAAGATTCAAATGTCTAGGTAGTCGGGAAGTTAGTTAAAAATCGATTGCAAGATTTGTACTGGACAAACAATCAAACGAACAAACAAGAATCGAAGTTAATCAAAATATGGTAAAAAATATACACTGATGGAAAAAAAAAATCCCAACACCAATAAAATATTATTGTACAGTAATGAAATTTCAGCAATACATTTGTCTAGGTAACATATTTAATTGATTAAAGTTTCAAGATCACAGGTAGAGCCATTGGCGAAAAAAGCCATTTCAAATGTGAAATGTTGGTACATTAGTAACCGGTGTAACCGCCAGAATTTTGAATGCAAGCAAGCAAACGTGCATGCATTGTGTCGTACAGGTGTCGGATATCAGTTTGTGGTATGGAGTTCCATGCCTGTTGCACTTGGGCGGTCAATGCAGGGACGGTTAATGCTGGTTGTGGATGACGCTGGAGTTGTCGTCCAATGATGTCCCATACGTGCTCGATTGGAGAAAGATCTGGTCATCTAGCAGGCCAAGGCAACATGTCGACACTATGTAGAGCATGTTGGGTTACAACAGCGGTATGAGGGCGAGCGTTATCCTGTTGGAAAACACCCCCTTGAAGCTGTTCATGAATGGCAGCACAACAGGTTGTATCACTAGACTGACGTACAAATTTTCAGTCAGGGTGCGTGGGATAACCACGAGAGTGCTCCTGCTGTCGTACGAAATTGCTCCCCAAACCATAACTCCAGGAGCAGGCCCTGTGTGTCTAGGCCGCAGACAGGTCGCTAGCAGGCGTTCACCAGGCCTCCTTCTAACCAACACACGGCTATCACTGCGACCAAGGCAGAACCGGCTTTCATCAGAAAACACAACAGATCTCCACTCCGTCCTCCAATGAGCTCTAGCTTGACACCACTCACGTTGCAAACGGCAGTGGTTTGGAGTCAGTGGAATGCACGCTACAGGGCGTCTGGCTCGGAGCTATCCTTGAAGTAACCAATTTGTAACAGTTCGTTGTGTCACTGTGGTGCCAACTGCAGCTCGAATTTCAGCTGCAGACGCAGAACGATTAGCCATAGCCATACGCCGAACACGGCGGTCTTCCCTCTCAGTAGTGCCACGTGGCCGCCCGGAACCCGGTCTTCTTGAGGCAGTACCTTCCCTTGACCACTGCTGCCAGCACTCATGCACAGTGGATACATTCCTGCCAAGACTTTCTGCAATATCGCGGAAAGAAAACCCACCTTCTTGTAGCCCTACTACACGACCTCGTTCAAACTCAGTGAGCTGTTGATAATGACTTCTTCGTCTTCTTGGAGGCATCCTTGACTAACATTAACCCACTACGTCAAATCTAAACTGTAAATAACGATCACGAACCTTACAGCGCTTATTTAAAGCAAACCTCATTTGCATGTTCATAGTGTCGCTACTAGCGCCACACTCATGCGCGTAGCTCGAAATTTGAATCGACGTAATCTTTCAGATGTATAAACACGCCTACCAAATTTCGTTTATCTAGCACAGCTCCTTCCTGGTGTTGGGATTTTTTTTTCCATCAGTGTATTTCAAAACAACGGAATCTCTGAATGATGGAATTCGTCTCCTATGAATAAGTTTTCTCATGCCCATATTCGAAATTTGAGAATAGAAAACCACACAAAAACAGTGGCTACAATATTCAGAAGTGTCCGTAAATAAATTTTTACCACAATTAAATTAATAAGTTATAATTAAGAGTTGTAAGTTTATAAGTTTAATTAAGCATTAAATTACGAATAATTTTCATGGTAATTGGTATTTTTTTAAAATGTAAATTACCTATGAAAGTGTTCACGGAGCATAAGATCGGTTTAGAAAAAAAAAAAAAAAAAAAAAAAAAAACTCAAAAATGAACTTGTAATGAGTTTCGCTCCTTTTTAAAAATGAACTTGAGTTGAGCGCGTTCATTTTTTTCAGACATGAGTTTGAGCGCGAACTAACTCGTTTTTTACAGGATGAACTTGAGTTTGAACTAGTTCGTTTTTTTCGTGAACTTGCACAACACTGTTATTATCCTAAACTTCTGCTATTACTTGCACATATTTTTTTTACTACTAATGTTCAGTGAACCTCTTGTAATCCATGATCCATTTTGGATGTAAACAATGAAATTTTTCAACTTTTGAGAGGAAAATTAGTATTTTTTGTGGAAATTAAAGTCTAAAATTTTCCTATATTTAAGTAGACATATTAAATAAAATAAAACTGTTTTTAATTGATAAATTAATAACTTAAGACACTTTGAATTTGTATAGTTAAAATAAATGTGTGTTTATACTATTTTTCGATGATGATTTATTATTTATTTTACTTTTTTTTTTTAATTGCTATAATTTTTTAATGGTAAGGTCAGATGTTTTACAGTTATCTGAAATTATTATACATATATTTTATCATTCATTTCATGCATTAATAGTTATACTCAATTTGTATCTGCAAAAAATTAACAAAACAAATAATGGCCTATATATTGTCCACAAAATATTTGGTTGAGATATCCAATCTCTGCAGATTAGAGGGAATATTTGTATATGCATTAAAATTGCATGTGTATCTTTTTTATAACAAAGTTTATATTTAAAGGAAAAATCTGCTATTTTGGAAATATTTCTAAATACATTGTTTTTCTGGCTATTTTACAATTCATTTCTAAAAACTTGAAATTATTTTTTCAATTGAAACAAAGTCTACCGAACATTTAGACCTGTAATGAATTAAGCCATGTGGTTTCCATATATATATATATATTATGAATATTATTCTTTCACTAAAAATTAATAAAATTTTGAATTTGAAATTTAATCTGAAATTTCATTAGTTAGTACTACTATGTGCCTAGTGTAAAGAGATTTTGCAAATAGTTAAATTCTAAATGCTTGTAAATATTGTCCTAATTTAAACTACCATTCAAATATTTATATGTAAGTTATTTGTTTATTTATCTATTTTTAGTCAGAAAGATATAGAAATGTTATGAATTGATTATACCTGCTTAAAATATTTCTGTTTTGTTTACTATGACTATTTTTCACAAGAACTACAAAATGAGTTGCTTTTTATGTGTAATTACTTGCTATTATAAATTACAAAGTTTCATTTGTAACCATGAAAATAAATGTTTATGTGATGATAGTGTTTTTATCTTTCTTCTTCTTCTTTTTTTTTTTTTTTAAATTATTTGAGAAAGAATTAATTTTCTGTTACTAAGTGAATTCACTGTGTTTCATATATTTCTTTTTACTGAATAGAAGAAATTAAAAAAAATTTAATTTTATAATTTAAGTGTGTAAAAATTTCCATAAGCAAATCTGCTCTGTTTCTCTGACTGAGAGAAAAAAAATAGACAAATTACGTTGGATTGAAATAAAAAGCAAAACTTTCAGTATTAAACGATTTTTCCCTAGCTCTTTAAATTTTCTAGACATGGCAATTCTTAATACTAATGGTCATTTTCTTATCTTTACTTATTTCCTAATAAGCAGCTATGTGCTTAAAATATATAATTTTATAATACAAAAATAGCAAAATATATATATACATATATGTTTCTTTTTACTATGAATTCACACAGGCTAATCTGAAAACTGTAATTTTTTTTTTTTTTTTTGAATCAGAGGGGAAGAAGGGTTAATGTAATAAATTAAAAAGCTATTTGAGTGATTCCATGCCAACTCACCTAATGAGGGTTGCATGACCGATTCGGATTTTCTTTAAATTTAGTACACAGATTGATGATATAGAGGCATGAAAAAGTCCAAATTTTTAGCTACCTAACCTGCTCCCCACTTATTTATAGATATACAGGTCCTTGAAGTCTGTCTGCCCCCTCAAAATACCAAGAAATTAATGTTATTTAATTCTTTTTTTCTTAAAAATTGTGCTCATGTAATAGGAAAGTGTTAGGTACCTATGGAAACTAGTTATTCCAGGCATTCAGAAAAAAAAAAAAAATACTACAATGCTTATAATGAAAATTGTTAAGGTATATAATTCTTAGAAGTTGCAACCATGAAAATTTGATTTTCCTGATTTTGTGAAAATTGAGACATCAATTCCAAAAAAAGGAAAATAAAACCAAAGGTTTATTCACTTTCTGGTAGAGTGTAAGTGTTCACCATAAATTGCTACACAATAAATTAATTGGGTTTCTCACTCCTTGGAAATATTTAAGCTTAAAGACAAACCATAGGGCAAAAAAATGCAATTTCGGCCATCTTGGCAGCCGTTTTTCTTATAAAGGGGGAGCACTAGAAACTTTATTTTTTTTAAATAAGCTACTGATGTGTTAGCTATTCACAGGAAAATAGTTTACTTTTGGTTATTATTTGCATAAAGAGATATCCTGCTGATAGTATATGCATGTTTTTCTCTAATACCAAATGCTTGTGTTCCCCCTCTGATAGACTTAACATTAATAAAAAAGGAAAAATAATAATGCATGTATTAATAGCTGTACTATCTGTACAAGAAAAGAAATATATATTAAATTATTTAATAAAAAAATAATTTCTTCATTTTGCAGCAAAATTAGATATCTGACGGAAAAAAATAAGAAACAGAATTTCTCCAAAACTGAACGATGAACGTTGTCCATTCATAATTATAAAGTATTAAATAATTTCTTGAAAAATCAATCAAAATAAAGGAGCTATAAATATTTATTCCATAAACAATATAATTGAAATACAGGAATATATTAAAAACTAATGTGTACAGCAGTGGCGGATTTAAGGGGGGGGGGATCTCCCCCCCCCCCCCCAAAAAAAAAAAATCTGATGTGGGCACCACATGACTTCCTTATACACTTTTAGAAATATACATAATGTTAAAAAACATTGTCACTGGACCCGAAACAGTTGGCTAAAAATATTTTTAAAAAATGCATGCATACGTAAAAAAAAAATAAAAATAAAAAAATAAATAAAATAAAATTGTGCCTTGAGGGGACTCATGTCAAAGTTGTGCCTTGGGGGGGGGACTCATGTCAAAGTTGTGCCTTGGGGGGACTCATGTCAAAGTTGTACCTTGGGGGGACTAATGCCAAAGTTGTACCTTGGGGGGGACTCATGTCAAAGTTGTACCTTGGAGGGACTCATGTCAAAGTTGTGCCTTGGGGGGGACTCATGTCAAAGTTGTGCCTGGGGGGGGACTCATGTCAAAGTTGTGCCTTTTGGGGACTCATGTCAAAGTTGTACCTTGGGGGGGACTCGTGTCAAAGCTGTGCCTTGGGGGACTAATGTCAAAGTTATGCCTGGGGGGGACTCATGTCAAAGTTGTGCCTTGGGGGGGGGGGACTCATGTCATAGTTGTGCCTTGGGGAAGTTTTAAATGTCTAGCTGGTCGGGAAGTTAGTTAAAAATCGATTGCAAGATTCGTACTGGTAACGCTGCCGAAGGCAGCAGGAACCCTACACAGTTGGCTAAAAGTATTAAAAAATGCATTTTCACCGTGTTCTGATCTAGTCTGAAAGTTTCAAATGTCTAGCTAGTCGGGAAGTTAGTTAAATAATTTTTCTGTTGAATCGCATAAACGCTGCTGAAGGCAACAGGTATCGGAAACAGTTGGCTAAAAATATTTGAAAAATGCATTGTCAACGTGTTCTGAGCCTTTCTGAAAGTTTCAAATGTCTAGCTTGTCGGGAAGTCAGTTAAATTGCAAGATTTGTCTAAACCGTTTCTGAGTTATTACCGTTTTTTGATACATTATGGCCAAAACCTATGTATTTTTGTCATTATGAACCTAATTTTCCTAAATATCTCCAAAACCGAAAATCATAGAAAGTCCAAAAAGGGAGGTGCACAACTAGATGTTATAACAAACCTATGTACCAATTCGCAACTTTCTACGTCCAACCGTTTTTGAGTTATGCGACATACCCACACACAGACACACACACACACATACAGACGTCACGAAAAATCGTGTAAAAACCCTTATATCTCTAAAACGAGAGCTCGTGTTAAGACGACACTTGCAGGTGTGCAACTAGACATCATGACAGTCACACGTATAAATTGGCAACATCCAGCGATCATTCGTTTTCGAGCAATGTGAAATACAAAATCCATTTCGCAAATCGGGATTACTATACTTCCTTATACTTTGTATAAGGAAGTAAAAAAACTGACATTCACAATTGAATATTGCAATTGTAAATTTTTTATTGGTCTAGAATTACACTTTGAAAATTCTTAGCCCCCCTCAAAAGTCAAGTTCTGGATCCGCCACTGGTGTACAGAATTTTATTCAAATGCAAGCATAAGTTCCTGTATTTTTTTTGCAGTATCATTTGGTATTAAAAACAGGAATGCTGTGACACTGCTGCTGATGGCTTGGTATTATATCTAACAGATGCTTGTATGGAATCCAGCATTTATCTGGTTTCTCTGGTCAGTAGAAATTTTGGCAGGAGCTATGAGGATGCAAAAATTGTATTTGAACATCACCTTTTTCAAAACAGTGTTCCAAGACAACTCCGAACCACCATTTCTTATCATACATGCAAGCAACATAAGAACCTTTAGAAATGTTATTAAGATCTAAATTTTTAACATGTTGTTCACCTACTGCAGATACTTCAGTTTGATTCGATATAGACAGCATCTGGACCACTTTCTCCCTATGGTATTAGGTGTTTTAAAAACTTTCAGAAATTAACTAGCTTGAAATTTTAAATTTCAATTCTTTTAGATATTGCATAACGAAAAATACTTCCTTTGAATGGGAAGGAAACAAATTATTTAAACTAAGATGAAAGAAAGGATTAAAATAAAAAACTTGTGTATTACATGATTAATGCATGAATAGTTTATTTAAGTCACTCATAATATTATTGTTCTGTAAATAATATGAACTGTTGTGCGAATTTTTTTCATGACAGATACTTCCTTTTGAATCCACAGAATTAAGCATGGCCCTTCTTTAAGTGATATATATATATATCTTTTTTCTGTTTTATTATTAACTAGCCGCCTTCGGCGACCAGCTGGTTCGTGATCCTTGAAAAATCCGACTTTATGAAACTCCCGCTCGGTGGCGCCTTTTTCCCGTTTCAGATCTTACAACAGCTTATTGACATATAGTGAAAATAGCTTTATTGAAAAATTTAATCGTAGTAAATTCCCGCTCAGTAGCCTGCGGCGCCCTCTTCCACTTTCAATATCTGAAACAGCCTGTTCGCTCACCATGTTATGATCTTTCAAATTTCTGACTTTAGCAAAGTCCCGCTCGGTGGCATCTTATCCCCGTTTTAGAACATACAACACCTTCCACGCTCATTAGAATTTAAAATATTACAGCACCATCTGGCGGTAGAAATTTCTGTAATCTACTGTTCAATTTTAAATCAACAAACCTTTCAAATGATATATTACTTATGAAAATATTTTAATTAGTAGCTGAGGTACAAAAGAAAACCTAAACAGGAGACCTTAAATTAAAACATGTAAATCGGGTAAAATCTGCAATTCCACATTCAATAATATAAAAGAACTTTAAAATATCTTTCGAATGATGCATTAAAAATAATATAATCATAATTAGAATTGGAAATATTACAGCGCCATCTGGCAGTAGAAATTTCTGTAATCTACTGTTCGATTCCAAATCAAAAAAGCTTTCTAATGATGTATTACTTATGAAATTATTTTAATTAGTAGCTGAGATGCAAAAGAAAACCTAATCAGGAAACCTCAAAACGTGTAAATCGGGTGAAATCTCGAATTTCATTTTCGATAATGTTGCCCCTTTTCCCCCTCCCTGATAATCGTACTCTTTCAACAATATTCACAATCGAATTATCGGGCATTAAAACCAAATACTACGAAATTTCAATGGCATATCTCAATTTAAAATACGGCAAAATAAAAAAGAAAACTTAATCTTTTTTCAATAAATATGTCATTTTTTTATTTATTCATATATTTTCATGAAAATTGAACAGTAGCTTTATAATATGCCATCTTAGCCGAATATTCATTCAAATGTAAGGTAAATGAAAATAAGAAAAAGTTTGAAAATTGCAATTTTTCCCCCCAGTATAAAACACATGATATCTTAATTGATTACAACCATTTCTGTTTTCATCACAGACAGTCGTCTGCCTGTTGCCAACTAAATATCATACTTTAGTTAATTTAAAAAAAAATCTAATTGATGTATTGATAAGCCGCTTGCACTCTTAGATTCGGAAAAAAATCCCCTTTCATTTGGTACCAAATTTGTAATGATCGGACTAATATTTCTAATTTATTTTCCATTTTTTCTGCTTTTAACTCCGTTAAAATATCTATTTTTTTTTTGCAATCGCAGTGAATTCTCAGTGATTGAGATCGCTTTTTGAGTAGACATAGGTCTATATTTTAATTAATATCTCCGTAACTAATTAAAATTTTTAAATTCTGTTTTCACTATCCCCTCGGGAAGGCTTCTAGTTACCCATATGTCAAATTTTATACTTCTGCGTTCGGTAGGGGCTGAATGTATAGATGCTCAGACAGACAGACATCTTCTTTTATTATTATAGATATAATTTATGCAAAGGGAGAAAAATTTCAATTTCAAAAAAAGTTAGTTTAAACATAAAAATTATGTCAGGCAAACTTTTAACTTGCAATAAAATGCTTTAAAAATTGGTGGTGAAAGACTTGCAGTTGTTGTTTCGTGTTCAAATAGTTAAGCACAATCCTTCATCACAAAATATGAGGTCACAATATGTAACATGAAAGTAAAAACATAATATTGAAGGCTCTTTGCCAACACAAATTGTATACCTGTTGAAATGAAAAACTGAAACCTTCTTAAAAAAAAAAAAAAAAAAAAACTAACACATGTACATTATTTTATTTTTATTATTATTTTGCTTCTGAAATCTCAATACAGACTCAAATACAATCCAATTTACATATTCTTGCTTGCAATACAAACATCGAGAATTACAGTTAGAAGTCTGTTTTATCAGTTTAAAATATGTGGATTTCTATTACTAAAAAAATTTTAACAATATATTTAGAATATCAAATTATATTTGTAAAACATACGTCTATAAAAATGTTTTAGGAGACAGATTTGTTGTCTATATGCATGATTTAGGCGACATCTGTTGCTCTGCTGTTGTTCTGCTCTGTTGATCTGTTGCTCATAAACAGTAATGATCACCAAAATCAAGACACTTGGCCAGATGCTGCAAGTACTTTGAACAGACAGATTTATCATTAAATAAATAAAATAAATTTCTATTTCAGAGATGTATAGTTTTTATACAACGAACAGTACTTTTGCCATTCTGCATGTGTTTCATTGAAATGGTTAAAGCAATGTTTTCTAGAATGTATTTTAAACGTTAAAAAAGTGGGTTACCAATGAAAAATAATTTTTCCTGCAATAAAACTCTGGAGATTTCTTATTCTTTAAATTCATCTTTGGTTTTTACTGCACATAAGATCAGATTTTGTATTATTTCATTATAAAATTCAAGAACACATTCTTTTCTGTGTGTGAATATCTCCATACAAGGAAAAAGACTTCAATTGAAAATGATACTTGAATGAAACAATATTTACGAATTATGAAACAAATGAAAACATATTCAGCTAGAGTAAGCAAGAAATATTTATTAGGACTGAGGACTATTAGTCTCAATCTGTGATTTTTTGGGTGTTATTTTTCGATAGTTGGACATTTATCGAAATCTAAATTTTATTGAAAATGTAATTGAATAATTTGAAAGTGATGTTATAATTTGGAAAAAAAAAAACTAATAGTCCTCTGTCCTAACCTAAATTCTGCTTTTGCCAGAATTCCGTCAAAATCTTTTCTTCTTCTTCTTATTTTTTTTTTCAAGAAAAAGAAAAGAAAATTAACTAGTATGTTGTGGCCACCACAAGACTTTCTTTTATATTTTCCTATACAAATTCACTCAGTAACAATATTAAAAAAAAATACAATTTTTTTTTTCAAAGTTTATTTTCGTTAAAAGTAAAAAAAAAGGATAACTTTGCTTTAAATTATCACATATTTATAGTTCAACCATTCGTTTTAAAGGTATTGACGAGACCTTTCGAAAGATACCCATCTTGAAAATTTAACCCCCCCCCTCCCGGGGAGATACCTCTCCCAGGGGGGGGGGGATGTCCCCACATGTACATATTTTTTTTCTAATTAACTACTACTATTATCAATAATTCATATTAATTTTATAACCACAACTCTCAAAACGTGTAAATCCATCAAAAACCTGAGGTCGAAAATTTTTACGAATCCAATACTTTCTTCTATTGAATATAGAAGAAAGTAATAATAAACAGTATCGAAAAATATATATATATATATATATTTGCAACAATTAAAAATTTAAATGTCCATTTTTAAAGCTTTTACCAGGTTATTATTTTCATATTTTAATTAATTAAAAAAAATATAATCAACATTTTATTTCAAATACGGTACCAAATGAAAGGGCTGTTTTTTCTGAATCCGTCGGATTAATTAACATCGATTGAACAATTAGATTTTTTTAAAATTAACTAAAGTATGAAAATCTGATGGCAATTTGCATATATATATATTTACTTTCTTCTATATTCAATAGAAGAAAGTATTGGATTCGTAAAAATTTTTGACCTCGGGTTTTTGATGGATTTACACGTTTTGAGAGCTGTAGAACATGATTTGACCATTTTTAGAAAATGTCTGTGTGTGTGTGTGTGTGTGACAAAATTTTGTAGCAACTGTATCTCAGGAACTACTGCACAGAATTTCATACAAATTGGTATGTAGTTGCACCTTGACAAAAATTAGTGCTTATCAACTTTTGGTAAAAATTGTCTTAGAGGTTGCGTTGCCATCCCACTTTTTCTAAATTTTTAACATGGTAATATAGCAAAAAATTTTGTATAAATGTGCATAAAGAGAATTATTTTTTAGTAATTATTATGAAATTTACAAGAATTATCTATAATAGAGATAGTCAACTGGGAAAATTTGTTTGCATGTGTAGGAGCCTCACCCCCCCCCCCCTTGAAGGAAGTACATTTTCAAGATGGGTGTCTTTCGAAAGGTCTCATCAGTACCTTTAAAACGAATGGTTGAACTATAAATCTGTAATAATTTAAAATAAAGTTATTGATTTTTTTTAGTTTTAACGAAAAAAACTTTTTTTTAAAAATGAAATTTAACCAAACTTAGTATTTAGTTGACATAAACTGGTGCTGATTAGATTTGGAGATCAATCGCTCAACAGGTAGTGCTGTGATCGTATTTTTTCTACATTTTTAACATGGCAGTATAGGACAAAATTTCATATAAATGTACATAATGAGAGTTATTCTTAACATGTGATTATAAAATTAATATGAATTATTGATAATAGTAGTAGTTAATTAGGAAAAATTTTTGTGCATGTGGGGGCATTGCTTCCCCCCTGGGGGGAGTAAATTTTCAAGATGGGTATCTTTCGAAAGGTCTCGTCAATACCTTTAAAACGAATGGTTGAACTATAAATATGTGATAATTAAAAACAAAGTTATCGATTTTTTTTTACTTTTAACAAAAAAAATCTTAATTTTTTTAATATTGTTACTGAGTGAATTTGTATATGAAAATATAGAAGAAAGTCTTGTGGTGGCCACAACATATCAGTTTTTAAATTGTTTGAAAAAAAAAAAAAAAATGTAGAAATACTTTTGTATTACTAAAAATTTTTAAATCATAACATCTAGTCAGTTAATAAAGTTCGGAAAATTCATATAATAAAGGTATAAGAAAAATTGTCTTTATTGCCATTCGGTCACTTACAGTATCATTTTTAAACAAAAAAATAAATAAACATTAAAAGAACAAAAATCAACTGGATTAAATATATATATTTTAAATATTGTGGAGTAATATTGAGGCGGGAGAGAGTTGATATGTAGCCTCGGCAAGTAAAAGCCACACTGAAAGCTAGAGTTTTATAATGTATCCAATAAATAATAACAAAACATTTCCTGTAACTTTTTACTTTTTTCTCTATGGAATAGAAGAAAGTATTGTATTCGTAAAAATTTTCGTCTTTCAGTCTTCAACGGATTTACACGTTTTGAGAGGTCTAGAACACGATTTGACAATTTTTAGAAAATGTCTGTCTGTCTCTGTGTGTGACAAAAATTTTGTGATGACTATCATCGGAACTACTGCACAGAATTGCATATAAATTTATATGTAGATGCCCCTTGACCTAAATTAGTGCCTATCAACTTTTGGTGTCGCTGCTTTACAGCGATTTCCGCAATTTAAGGGGAGACTATATATTTTATTATACGCTGGTTCTATCGCGTATAATCAAACAAAACTTGATATGTGAGAAGGCTATTATGAAACATTACGCTGATTCAGTTTGAAAGCTTAACAGCCAACAGGTGGTGCTGCTATACAGCGATTCTCATAATTTAAGTGAAGGCTATATCTCAGGTACCACTGCACAGAATTGCATATAAATTTATATGTAGATGCACCTTAATATAAATAAGTGCCTATCAACTTTTGGTGTCAACTGCTCAACAGGTGGCACTGCTACACAGCTGTTTTCGCAATTGAAAGGGAAGGCTATATCTCAGATTCTATTGCGTTTCAAATAAAACTTGGTATGTGAGAAATCGTTATGAGACATTATTCTGATTCAAGTTGGATGTTTATAGGCCAATAGGTGGCGCTGCTATACTGGAAATTTCCTCAATAATGAGAAGGCTATATCTCAACTTGTATGGCATATAACTGTATGAAACTTGATATGTGAGATAATCATTATAAAAACGCATTTTTTAAGATTTTATTTATAGACAATAAAACTGTCTTTCTTTGGATGATGTTTCGTGTTAGTTTTCTCTAAGATGAAAATCATTTGCATTCATCATGTTAAATAATTTTAATAAGTTATTTGCACTTAGTGAATTTGTATAGGAAAATATAGAAGAAAGTCTTGTGGTGCCACAAAATACTAGTTTTATTTTTAATCTCAACAATGGAAAAATTAAACAATTTTTTTTTTTTTTTTTTTTTTTTTTTTTTTTTTTTTTTTTTTACCTAAGCTAAGTAAAATGGCACAAAAATCAATATTTGAACATATGTTACTAGTAGGGCCTTTTAAATTTAAACTCAAAAAAAAAGTTTTCCAATTTTTTTTTAATATTTAATGTGGTTTAATTAGTTACAAGCTACATTACTAATAAATGTAAGTCGCCCCTCCCTCCCATCCCCTAGTAGATCAACTAAACTAACCAGGGTTGTTATTTTGTCCACTTTTTCGTCAAAAGTCTGGGACGCTGGACAAAATAAAATCTACTTAACTGTACATGTTCAGTGCATAAAATAATTTTAGCAATAGAAATATTTTATTAAAAATTAATAATTTGATTAATGAAAAGCATAATTTTATTTTAATCACGATTAAAAAAAAAAAAATCATGAAGAAATGTTGCCATAGACCAATAAAGGGTTAACAGTGAACGCAATTTTGTCTGAAGATGAGAGTCAATCAAAGCACCCCAAAAGACACTAACTACAAACTTTTTTGAAAATCATTATATCAATTTCCGAGTAAACCCAATTTCTGTGATATGATACAATGGGCCGATAAAGGGTTAACACGAATTTTTCTGCCTTGCGAAATTTTCAAAGTCGTATGTTTATAGTTAATGATGTTCATCTGGCTACCAAAACTGATATTGAAAAGCTATTCTTACATCTTTACGGTAAAAATATTTCTTTTTTATGCAAGTTTAAGTGAAATTTTGCCCTATTCTCCCATGTTAAGAAAATCGTAAATTTTGAATAATTTCTGGTTTTTTAATTAGAATGTTGCGATTGAATAGGGGTCTTGCCAGTGTCATAACTAATACTTTAGAACCTGTCCGATCTCTCTGCGACCATTTGTTCGTGAGATATCGTCTACACAGACTAACAGACACCCTAAAGACAGACATCATACAGATTTTGTAATTTTCGAATTCCTCACGCCTGAAAACATGAAAAAACAGAGGTTGAAAATTTTCACGATTACTTAAGTTCCCCATACCTATAGTATGATGGGGAACTAAAAATAATTGATTGTGAATACGTGAGACCAGTTTTTAAATGTAATCCATGATACACAGAAATTGACAATAATTCTGTATGTACTTATATCAGAGATTATTACGTAAGAAATAGCATCAAATTATATAAATACTAGCGAGCTTCGCCCGCTAGCGGGTCAGTATTTTTAAATGAATCACTATAATGACTGAATTCTCAAAATCTCTCAATCACTATAATTAATGAATCACTAACAGTAACTTTTAGTGTTAAGAAAAGAAAGTTTCAAAAAAATCATTTCTGATTGGGTAAAAAGTCAGCCCGGATCCCCACTGCCTTCGGCAGCGCAGTCCCGTGCGTGCTGCATGCGCACAACTTACGGGATACATGCGCACATTCCTTCCCTGACCCTTCGTGCTCCCCAAAAAAAATCAATTCTGATCGGGTAAAAACTCGCACCGGGTCCCCACTGCCTTCGGCAGCGAAGTACTGTGCGCGCACAGTTTAAGGGATACACGCGCTGCGCGTGCGTATTCCTTTCCTGACCCTTCGTGCCCCCTAAAAAAAATCATTTCTGATCGGGTAAAAACTCGCACCGGGTCCCCACTGCCTTCGGCAGTGCAGTGCCGTGCTTGCTGTGTGCGCACAGTTTAAGGGATACACGCACTGCGCGTGCGTATTCCTTCCCTGACCCTTCGTGCCCCCTAAAAAAAAAATCATTTCTGATCAGGTAAAAACTTGCACCGGGTCCCCACTAGAGATGAGACAGGCTCAGCCCGAGCCCGGTCGGGCTCAAATCTTCGGGCGGGCTCGGATTCAAGCTAAAAGTTCCGTTTATTTTATTCTTTACTAACTGGAAAATGTAAAAAAAAAAAAAAAAATTATTCCTTTTGAGAGCACCTTTAGTAATGCCATAATAGTCATGATAGGTTATAAATCACAAAATAATCTTGCAAACCTTAGTAGCTTTGACTTTCCTTTTTCTAAATAGAACTTTTTTTTCAACGGGATGCATATTATATCGTAGTGTTATACAGTAATCCTTCCTCCTTTGTTATATTGGACCTCAATATATCACTCATTCGGATAAATTTTTTGTCCCCCATTAGGAGCGTTATAAACAATTGGCTGCACTATAAATATATATTATATAAATATATACATGTATACTGAGACACAGACATTATAAATTGTTATAATAACATTTATAGTTATTTAAATTAAGGTTTGATAAATAAGAAAATTAAATTGAAAATGGAAATGGCATTTAATTTTACTATTGTGTATGCGTTGTATAGCGTACCACTTTCAATATCGGGCTCGGGCTCTGATCACACAAAATTTTTCGGGCTCGGGCGAGCTCAGTTCAAAAATGTTTCGGGCTCGGATTGCCAAAATAGAGCCCGAACTCACCTCTAGTCCCCACTGCCTTCGGCAGTGCAGTCCCGTGCGCGCTGTGTGCGCACAACTTATGGGATACACGCACTGCGCGTGCGTATTCCTTACCTAACCCTTCGTGCCCCCTAAAAAAAAACATTTCTGATCAGGTAAAAACTCGCACCGGGTCCCCACTGCCTTCGGCAGCGTAGTCCCGTGCGCTCTGCGCGCGCACAAGTTAAGGGATACACGCACGGTGCATGCCTATTTCTTCTCCACCCTTTCAGGCCCTCTTAATTAACCTACGTATACCAATTTTGAACGATCTAACTCATTTGGCTGAGATGCAAAAGAAAACTAATTCACGACACCTCAAAACGTGTAAATCTGGTGAAAACTTTCGATAATATAAAAGAACTTTAAAATATCTTTTGAATGATGTATTAAAAAATATTTAATCATAATTAGAAATTGAAATTTCAAAATATTACAGCGCCATAAAAGAAAACTGATTCAGGACACCTCAAAACGTGTAAATCTGGTGAAAACTTTCAATAATATAAATGAACTTTAAAATATCTTTTGAATGATGTATTACAAATAATTTAATCATAATTAGAAATTGAAATATTGAAAATTCTAAAATATTACAGCGCCATCTGGCGGTACAAATTTCTGTATTCCACTGTTCGATTCCAATTCAAAAAAGCTTTCTAATGATGTATTACTTATGAAATTATTTTAATTAGTAGCTGAGATGCAAAAGAAAAACTAATTCAGGACACCTCAAAACGTGTAAATCTGTTGAAAACTTTAAATAAAAAAAAGAACTTTAAAATATCTTTCGAATGATGTATAAAAAATAAATAATCGTAATTAGAAATTGAAATACGCAGTTCTTTGTACCAAGTCTAGTGTACAGCATTGAAAAACTGAAGCCATTTCGAAATTGCAATTTTTAATCGCAGTAGCAAAACAGGTGACCTCATTAAATGTCTCTCTTTCCGTTCAAGTTTTTTTTTTTTTTTTTTTTTGCTTTCGATGCAGACATCGTTGAAATGGCTCCCATGGTAACGAAAAGCGGCAACGGAATTCTGAAAATCACTAAGGAAGTAAGACCGCGTATTCTATTTCAATGGGTTTAAAGTGTGAAATTAAAAAATTTATAACTCATTCAGTTTTGGAAATTTTCTCTCAATCTTTTGCGAATTAAATTATGAAAGTGAGATCAATATACAAAAAAAAAAAAAAGAAATGATTTCTCTCTAAACGCTTTTGAGTTATAAAATAATTTGCGAAAAAAATCGATGTTTCGTAAAATCTAAAAATATGGATTGCTAATCTGTATTTTGTAAAAATGTTTATATGGTTCGAAAGAGGATTAAATGGCCTTTCTTTATATACTAGATGTTAAGAAATGGAAGAGTTACTCGGTCGTACAGGGCGTTTCAAAAAAGACGACCGCGAAAAAACGAAATTTTCGACCCTTTAAAAATTTTTTTTTATATAAAAAATCCGTATTTTTAAAAAAAAAAATTGTACCGTAAGAATCGGTAATAAATGCTCTTTCTCATGGTACAGGTGTATTTTCGATATTTCCAACAGATTGGAAGCGATCGCTTTACAAAAACCCACGAAATTTTCTCTCTTTCCTTTTTCTTTCAAGGTAAGCGGTCCCGGGCGAAAATGATGATCGTGTGCCATTTTGAATCGTTTTTTTGTTAGACAGTGGTCGACATTTTAATTAATATCTCCGCTAATTAGGGTCGCATCGTTTAGCAAATTAGATAACCCAGATCTGCGATAAATTCTCTGTTCGACGGTACCTGTTTGAAGTCCGTGCGACCTTTAGCGGCGGAGCCTTAGCTGCGTCAAGCCATTTCTCACAGACAGACAGACACACGCGTACAGATTTTAATAATATAAGGAGATTAACATATAAAAACTGAAACATTTAAAATTATGTAATGACTTAGATAAGATAAGTATATTATCCCGGAGAAATGAGCTAAAGTGTATGGTATTTCAATTCTGAACCATTAACATTTAAGCACAATTCAAATATTTTTTTAAAGTGTAATGTTACAGTTGATGTATATACATTGCAACACAGTAGAAATAAAAGAACAATTTAAATAGCAGATTTCTCTTGGCAAACATGCATTGAAAACCAAATTCCAAGTTTACAAAACCAATTCCACCAGCCAAAAATATTATGGACTGACTGCATTATGCTAATTTTCTAGACATTTTTAAAGGAAAATTGGCAGAATAACAGTCATATCTATCAAAGAATAAACATTGTCTTGTCAAGACATTCCCTTAGACATACCAAAATAAAAAAATCTACAGTGACCCCACTAGGCTTTCCGAACATTAAGTACTTAACGGTTGTATAAATAAAATAAAGTAAGAAAAATCGTTACATACACAAAAGAAAAAATTATAATATGGTGTACGAGTACTTTTCTTCATATAGTATGCTGTTTAATTCAATGCATGTTACGCCTCAAATAATTGAGCCCATAGATCATGATAGATTTTCGCTGTGTACATGTGAAAAAAAAAAAAACATAATAACTCCACAAATGACATATTACATATGACATTGTATTCAAAGCTTACTACATTAACTATAGATAGCTAAACTTAAATTAGTCTTACTCTATCACTAATCATTCGACTGATTAAAATTGCTTAATGATTCATAATACTATATTGAAAAATAAAAAAGTAGGTTAATAGTATATATATATATAGAGAGAGAGAGAGAGAGAAAGAGCTAGATAGATACACAGGGTTCCAACTAAAGTGCAAGAACCATGCATGTTTTTTTTATTTTCTCACATAAAATTTTTAACATTGAAACAAATTTGTGCAGTCTTGTGGAGCCAATTCATTAAAATTTTTGGTCCGAAAACAAACACTCATAAAAAAACAACAAATTTGAAATGAAAAATCTTTCATCTTTCACAAAAATTAGCAAATTTCAACAAACCCTTCACAACAATAGAATGATTTAAAAGAGTTTTCGAAAAATTTTGATAACAAAATTATGTATTTTGCTGATAAGCTTCAAAAATACATTATATTTCTACAATTAACACCAGAAAAATTGGAATTATATAAATAAACTTGTACATATATATATATATATCAAATAATCAATTACATTAAATATTGGCACTGTTAAAAATAGGTCTAATGAAATAAACAGATCTTACTGCTGTTTCATCATTCATTATGGTCAGCAGCCATTTTGAATCTTTCAATAATGACATGGCCAAAATTTGGATTTAAAGATAAACCACGGGTAAGTTTTGTATTATTTTATATACTAAATGTTACATGTAAGAGAAAAAATATACAGTATTGCTTTGACAAATTAAAAAAGAATTAGTATTCTATAAACATTTAAATAAGAATAATCACAGGAAAAAATACTCACAGTTAGGGTTAGTAAACAAGGTGAAAGAAAAAAAAATATATATATATAAAGACTTAAAAATGATCTTATCTTATTAATTATTTTAGATATTAGAATATTTTAATTGAAAATTAGCTAGTATGATAATCAATACATATGTACTATAATGATTACACTGAATTTGCAATGATTTTTAATAATATCTAGTATAAAATATCCTTCATGTTCAAAATACTTTTCATACAACTTAAGTATATTGCATAATTCTATACATGAAACATATACTGTAAAAATGTTAAAATAAATTGTGTGTTATACTCTATCAATACTTTCTATTAAGAGTTTAACTTAAGTAATCTAACTACTTAATTTCTTTGTATGCACTGTTTAAAAACATATGACAAAGTGACAAATGATGTAGAAATTTACTATAACCTTGTGTTTATTAACAGAGAGGGAAAAAGAAAATACAAAATATCTTAAAAAGAATAAATTGATATTTAAAGCTTACTGTAAAGTTATTTTTCTGTATTTTACAATGTAAGCTTAGCAGTTATTTGTTTGTTTTAAACTTAATAGATACATTTCTTTAAAGTTTAAGAACAACAATAACAAAAGATTGTAAAGAAAAAAATTCGGCCTTTGACGGTTGATTTTCAACCTGACACCTGGAGTCTCATCCATAGCTTCATTGTGTAGGGGTTTAGTTGTTTTCCAGGTGCCGGCCCCTTCCCTACACTAGGCTATGGATTCTTCGACTTCAGCTATAGTAAAATCAATAGGTGTATTCATCTTTTATAGATTACTAATTTTAAAAATGAGGTCTTTTACCATGTAAGTAAAATTTATGATTATTCTTACAGGTACAGTAACTTGTCATAATTCCTTATTAAAAAGTTCAAGTTATTATAGTTATTTTTTTTTTTTTTCAAAAAGTTTACAAAACGCAATCTTTATAAACAAATAAAAATATTTTTTTAACTAACATAATCAAGGTACACATCAAATTAAATCTTATGAAATTCTCTTTAAAAGAGGAGTCCAAAATTTCTCTATCTCTTATAAGACATAATGTGTTTATTTAAGCTAAAAAATGACCAATTTTCAAAATCAAAAGAAATAAAATATTTTTAAGAGCATTTTATCATTTATTTCAAAAAGAGGAATGATTCCTGAATGTTTAAAATTAAAAACACACTTGGCATGGGTTGATTTTACAAACAAAAAAATTTGTAAAGCATGTGTAGCACAAAATAGTCTGCCTTTAACTAATTCAATAAATATTATAGATTATATATTGTAAACAGGGCTTTGCACAGTACTTTTAAACTTTTTAAAGCATAATTTTCTGCAAATTAACCTTTATTTATAGATACTGCATTAAAAATTAAATACAAGTGGTTGATGATAAATTTGCGATTAAGCTTACTTTTATCTGTTTACACTGTATTTCAATAAAACAACGATAATTCATAATCTAAACGTAATCTGTTTCTTTTTTAATTTAACAGCATCCAGCTTCAAATACGTTAAGTAAATATGTAAAATTAATATTTACAAGAGGATTATTAAAGAGTAAACTTTTGACAAAATTGTTCCATCATTTTTTTTTCCAAAATAAAAAAGCCTTATTAAATCAAATACAAATATATACATAATTAAACAGTTAAATATTTAAAATTATACATGTACAAGTAACATACTTAAGCATTTTATGCAAGTCCATTTCTTAAATATCCTAATCTGAAAACACATGGACGAACCCCTTTTTACAAAACAATTTATATAATTGAAACTTCACGCTACTAAAATATATATTACATGCTTTAAAAATATGTAAGTATCACACTCAAAATTTTGTTAAATTTGAAATATTGACGTTCAGGTTGACATTTCCGTGGTATTGCTTTATTACGAATAAACAGCTATATAGTAAAATTAAATTAATGTCAGGCACACGTAAGATTATATATGAAAGAAAAAGATATACATTCAACTTATTCAAAAAATACTTCAATGTAGATTTTTCATTTTAAAAGTTATAAATTTAATATATATTTACAATAAATTTTGGTGAGTATTATATAATAAGACGATTAAAATATATATAGCAAATAAAAGTAATCTTAAAGATTAATGAAGTTGCAGCAATCCTATAAACAATACACCCGCGAGATATTCATCAAACAAAACCTATTCAATTTCAAAGTATCCAAATCAAAAGGAGGAATAACTTGAAAAATATAAATATTGTTTTAAATGAATAATTAAAATTTTTTCTCTCAAATCGCTTCTTATTTACACAAACAAAACTAACTGTCAAGAAGATTTCTCGATCTTTGAGGTTGCAAGGTCTTGTCACTGGAATGGAAACTGCAAATAAATTGAAATGGCATGTATGAGAAAATCGTACACCGTACAGCGTAAAGGTAACCCTAGAACCCACAGAAATAAGCTCTTACGCCAGTGGCTTCTCGCCAAACGATTTGACGCCATCTAGCGGCGCTGTGTGGTGTGCGTTTTCCAAATACGCGCCGCGGAACCGACTTACGTGCCTTTTCAGATTCATGCACAGCGAGGTAAGGGTGTCTAGTGTTTTTCTTTGGTTTTAACATGCGCGATAGTGATATCCGCGGCACCGACTTACGTGCCTTTTCACATTCATGCACAGTGAGATAGGAGTGTCCAGTGATGTTTTTTTTTATTTTAACATGCGCGATAGTGATTGCCGCGGAACCGACTTACGTGCCTTTTCAGATTCATGCACAGCGTGATAGGGGTGTCCAGTGATGTTTTTTTGGTTTTAACATGCGCGATAGTGATTGCCGCGAAACCGACTTACGTGCGTTTTCAGATTCATGCACAACGGGGTAGGGGTGTCCAGAGATTTTTTTTGGTTTTAACATGTGCGATAGTGATTGCCGCGGAACCGAGTTACGTGCGTTTTCAGGTTCATAGCTTTATACAGCCATGTTTCTTTGTTGGTTCATATACCTTAGGGGTATGTCCAAATTCATCCTCCGTCGTTACAGTGGCCGGATCCGTGAACTTTTAAAACAGAGAAGCTTTAAATTGCTACAAATAACTAATTATGCATGTATTTTTTTTTTCCAAATTTAATTAATAAGCACTAAAAATAAAATTTGAATATTAAATAGTTTACTTTCTATAATTTTAAAAAAAATTATAATAATGCGAATAAAGTAAACGTTGTCTGTAGAAAATGGGGATATTTGGTTGCCGTACTCATTCCCCACAACGTAGCACTAGTTCGACGTAAAACTCACTCACTCAATCACTTGTTGGTCAAGTTTATGAAAACTAGGGAATTTTCCCCTCCGCTGAAATGTAAGTGTCAATGATAAATTCGAAACGATATGTGTCTGGAGAAATGAAAGCGTATCATTTGATAACTTGAAAACATGTTTTTTACTTTATTTGTATATTCTCATAATTTTTATACCGATATGTTTCGATTCACTTGAATGCGGTTTTAGAATCCTCGAATGTTACGAATTAACTGAGCGCGAAGTGAAATATTTGATATGTGATTTACGTATTATGGAGTCAATAGAAATTTCAAAATGGAATAAATAAATAAATAAATAAATAAAATTCATGTTGCATATATTGTAAGTTTTCATACGTTTTTAATAAATTTTAAAGTTATATTTTTATTCTGAATTTTCATTTATTTAATTACATTTATTGTGTTGTTGAAATGAATTTGCTCTTAAAACTTCGATGACAAAACGTGTATTATCTTAAGTATTTGCTTATTTATTAAAATATCGTAGTTAAAAAGTTAATTAACCATCGCCATTTTATGAAATTTCTTCGATAATTTTATTTAATTACGTTAAATGGTCGTCTGCATTAATATTTATTTCATTTCGAACGTAAACAAACGTTTTGTAAGTTAAAAAGTTAATTAACCATCGCCAATTTATGAAATTTCTTTGATAATTTCATTTATTTTCGTTAAATAGTCGTTTGCATTAATATTTATTTAATTTCGAACGTAAACAAACGTTTTTTCAGGTTGCCATAAGATAAATTCATTTCCTTGGTTCGTTGGCGCACGGATAATATCGCCAAAATGTAAACAAACACCAGTGAACCTCTGTTCGTAAGATCTGCCGCGAAAACATATAATTAAATCTTCCTTTTAGAAAATTTTGTAAGATATAGGTCACGCACACATGGCTGTTTCCAGAATGGATAATATATATGTATATATAAAGAAATAATATTTTGAGAAAATCCTTAGGCCATATTTCTCACTCCTATCAGTGTGCAAAGCATGAAAATATCGGAAGTGAGTCTTTTCCTCCCACTCAAACTAAGGCAAGTCGTGTGATGGTGGTTTTACCTCTTCCTTTGGAACGTTACACATCCACTTTAGTGACCAAAACATCCCGTTTTTCTCTATGTTAGCTTGTGTTGACGCAAATAATATTTTTTATTATTTTTAATTAAAACAAATCATGGTAACTTGTGCATCCCGATGCACTAACACATCAAATGCGAATAAAAATGGCGTTACTTTTCATCGGTAAAATATTTCTTTTTTTTTTTTTCTTTAAGTTTACTATACGTTGTGCATCTGTTGCGTGTCAGTGCTACATTTTTATAGGGGTGCCTCCTAAAAAAAAAAAAATTCTCATCGGGTAAAAACGTACACCGGGTACCCACTGCCTTCGGCAGCCCAGACCCATGCGGGCGCACGTGTGAATGTATACGTGCACTGTGTGCATATATTCCCTCTCAAATCAAATTAGTAGTCTTAAGAAAGGAAAATTTTAAAAATCATTTATCATCAAGTAAAAAGTCGCCACTGCCTTCGGCAGCGCAGTCCCGTGTGTGCTGTGCGCACACAAGTTAAGGGATACACGTGCTGCATGCGCGTACTCCTTCTCTGACCCTTTGTGCCCCCTTAAAAAGAAAATCATTTCTGATCGGGTAAATACTCACACCGGGTCCCCACTGCTTTCGACAGCGCAGACCTATGTGCGCACACATATTCCCTCTCAAATCAAATTGTTATTCTTAAGAAAAAAAAATTTAAAAAATCGTTTCTCATTGGGTAAAAAGTCGTACCGAGTCCCCACTGCCTTCGGCAGCGTAGTCACCTGCGCGCACACAAGTTAGTGGATACGCGTGGTGTATGCCTATTTCTTCCCCACCCTTTCAGACCCTCCTAAATAACCTACATACAGTCGGCTGCAAAATTATTCGAGCACTAGCCAATAATTCCTATATTTAAAAAGTACACTTAAGACTGTTTTGCTAAGTAAATCCTTGTCGAATCATGTTCTTAGACTGATTAAGAACATGACTCGACAAGGATTTATTTAACAAAGCTGTATTAAGTGTACTTTTTTTGGCAAGGATAATTGCTAGTGCTCGAATAATTTTGCAGCTGACTGTATACCAATTCTGAACGACCTTACACAATTAGCTGAGATGCAAAAGAAAACCTAATCAGGACACCTCCTCTTAGATAGAGATGTAAGGCGAGAATATTCTCGATTATTCTTCAAGTTGGAAATAATCGAGAATATTCTTATTTTGATAAATTACAAAAAAAAAAAAATCCTGTTTAGGATTTAAATTATAAAATTTATTCATAATCAATACATTTGACATGCATAATTAGAACATAAAGACCTTATTTCACAATATTTGCCTTACAATTAATAAATTTGAATGGGAGAATATTATCTGATAAGTTTCACAACTAATTTTTCTAAACATTCAGTACATATTCAAGAGAAAAACATTCAACAGCAAATTATGATTAATGATTCAAATTGAAATAGAAATTTCAATTTTTTAATTCCTAAAGTTTCCTATTTGTAACTATCTCTTATATTATTAAAATCTGTACGTGTGTGTCTGTGTTTCTGTGTGTGTGTGTGTGTGTGTCTGTCTGAGAGAAACGGCTTGAAACAGCAAAGGCTCCGCCGCTAACGGTCGCACGGACTTCGAACAGGTACCGTCGGACAGAGAATTTATCGCAGATCTACGTTATCTAATTTGCTAAACGATGCGACCCTAATTAGCGGAGATATTAATTAAAATGTTGACCCATGTCAAATCAAAAAGCGATTCGAAATCGGAGGTGACCGCCATTTTGTTACGGAACAGCCTACCTCGAAAGAAAAAGCAAAGAGAGAAAAATTCGTGGGTTTTTGTAAAGCAATCCTGCTCGAACGGTTCGAGATATCGAAATACACATCAAACAACAGAAAGAGCATTTATTACCGATTCTTACGGTACAATTTCTTTTAAAAAATTCGGATTTTTTATATTTTTAAGAAAAGTTTTAAAAAGGGTCGAAAATTTCTCTTTTTCGCGATCGTCTTTTTTGAAACGCCTTGTACAACCGAGTAACTGTTCCATGTCTTAACAACTGGTATATAAAGGAAGGCCATTTAATCCTCTTTCGAACCATATAAGCATTTTTACAAAATACGGATTAGCGATCCATATTTTTAGATTTTACGAAACATCGATTTTTTCACAAAAGATTTTATAACTCAAACGCTTGTAGAGATAATTTTTTTTTTTTTTTTTTTTTTTTTTTTTTTTTTTACATAGATCTCACTTCCATAATTCAATTTCCAAAAATTTGAGAGAAAATTTCAAAAACAGAATGAGTTATAATTTTTTTAATTTCACCCATTAAACCAATTGAAATAGAATACGCAACCTTCCTTCGATGAGATTGTATTACGTGTTCATTGCCGCTTTTCGTTATACCATGGGAATCACTTCAAGGAAGAGATGTGTGCTCGGAAACAAAAGAAAAAAAAAAAAAAAAACACCACCTGCCCTTGATAATCGGATGTATTTTAAGTGGGGTAAAAAATTGCAATTTTCTATTTTCTTGAATTTTTAGAATTAGCACACGACACTTGGTATACAATCTTAACGTCAATAATAACGCCAATAATCTTACGTACAATTTTCGTCAATAAACAAAAGGCTTACATTTTAATTCCAAATTAAATTTTATTCTAATACGTGCATTTCAATTTCTAATTATGATTAAATTATTTTTAATACATCATTTCAAAGATATTTTAAAGTTTTTTTATATTATCGAAAGTTTTCACCAGGTTTACACGTTTTGAGGTGTCCCGAATGAGTTTTCTCTTGTATCTCAGCTAATTGAGTTAGACCGTTCAAAATTGGTATACATAGGTTAATTAGGAGGGGCTGAAAGGGTGGGAAGAAATAGGTGTGCACCACGCGCGATGCGCGCGAGATTTCACCCGATTTACACGTTTTGAGGTGTCCTGATTAGGTTTTCTTTTGTATCTCAGCTACTAATTAAAATAATTTCATAAGTAATACATCATTAGAACGCTTTTTTGATTTGGAATAGAACAGTGGAATATAGAAATTCGTACCGCCAGAGGGCGCTGTAATATTTTCAAATTTTATTATTTCAATTTCTAATTATGATTAAATTATTTTAATACATTATTCGAAAGATATTTTAAGTTCTTTTAAATTATCGAAAGTTTTCACCAGATTTACACGTTTTGAGGTATCCTGATTACGTTTTCTTTTGCATCTCAGCCAAATGAGTTAGATCGTTCAAAATTGGTATACGTAGGTTAATTAAGAGGGCCTGAAATGGTGGAGAAGAAATAGGCGTGATCCGCGCGCGTATCCCTTAACTTGTGCGCGCGCAGAGCGCACGGGACTGCGCTGCCGAAGGCAGTGGGGACCCGTCCCGACTTTTTAATCAATGAGAATTGATTTTTTCGATTTTCTTCTCTTAAGAATAAATATTTGACTTGAGGAGGAATATGTGCGCGCAGCGTGCGTATACATTCACACGTGCGCGCGCATGGGACTGCGCTTCCGAAGGAAGTGGGGACCCGGTATGAGTTTTTACCCGATGAGAAATGATTTTTTTTAGGGGGCACGAAAAGTCAGGGATGGAATAGGCGCGCGCAGCGCGTGCATATCTTAAATTTTGCGCGCGATGCTGAAGGCAGTAGGGACCCGGTCCGACTTTGTACCCACTGTGAATTGATTTTTTAAATTTCCTTTTCTTAAGAATAAAAATTTGACCTGAGAAGGACTATGTGCGCGCAGCGCACGTACAGCTTCACACGTGCGTGCGCACCGCGCATGGGTCTGCGCTGCCGAAGGCAGTGGGGACCCAGCGCGAGTTTTTACCCGATCAAAAATGATTGTTTTTAGGGGGCACGAAGGGTCAGGGAAGGAATACGCGAGCGCACCGCGTGTATCCCTTAAGTTGTGCGCGCGCAACACGCACGGGACTGCGCTGCCGAAGGCAGTGGGGACCCGGGCCGACTTTTTACCCAATCATATATGATATAGATATAGATTTAATTTCTTTTCTTAACACTAAACGTTACTGTTAGTGATTCATTAATTTTAGTGATTTATTTGGAAATACTGACGCGCTAGTACCATCATAAAAATCTGATTTTAGAGAGAATATATATACCGTAGTATCCTGATTATAAGCCCCCCCCATTTTTCAAAGAAAGATTACTAAAAAATTGGGGGGGGGGAGTTAAAATCGAGATATATAAATATTTTCGTAAAAAACATGGTTGCACTATCTATCGACAGATAATGAAGTTAATACTATTATCTAATCCAGAATTTAATCTAAATTACAGAAATAAATTTTAAAATATTTATTAAAAATAATTTTTTTTTTAATTAGATGATTTAAATTAGATAATTTAAATTAAGCGTTTCCTATATGGTTAACATGAAAGGTTAAAAAAAAAAAAGTTTAGACTGATTTTACATAATAGTTAAGGTAAATCTTGAGTGTTATCATACATTATATAGAGTATGTATATTAATATATTTTTATTTAAATATGAAATACATGAAATTGATTTTAAATAATATTGTTATAAAAACAAAGCACTTTAGGAAGGTATGAAATACTATTTCTCTGTCTTAGAAAACAAATGACAAATGTCGTGGTGGCTCCATTTATTGATGTAAGGAGAAGTTATTTATTCAGAAATTCCGTATTATAATCGAACATGCCCATTACAATAATTAATTAAAAATATATTTATATACATGATAATAAAGGGGGGGGGGGAATAAAAACTTACTTCATATATTTCTTTATTAAATTTTAATTATTAATTAAAATCAATAAATATAATTCTACAAAGTTTTTTTTTGGGAATTATGCCTAATTTTTTGGGAATTATGTCTAGTGCTGCCATCTGTTGAAGAATAATTCTACTATTTTGATTTTCATTTCAGATCGAGTTCTCATTACATATTTTGTTAATTTCTTAAAATAGAGAGAATTACTTAGCTAGCTCTATATATAAAAATTAATTTCAAAAATCTTAAATGATTTGAAAAAATTTCTTACATAACTGCTATTTTTAATTGATTATTATTAAATAAAAATCATTCAGAATAATTAAGAAATAACTTATATTTAAATTAAAACAAATTTTCAATATAGTTTCTAAAATAATAATAAGGAAATTTAATTATTAATTCCATTAATCATAGCAATTAATAATATCTAGCAAAAACAGTCTTTTGAAGTAACAGTATGATGACATATCTTTAAAGTTGAATTAACAAGAAGCATGCATGATGTTGCCATCGAAGAAATATCAACAGATCAAACATCACATTGCACCCTAGCAAGATAGAAATGGCACGTCATAAAAGAGCAATTTTGAGTTTGTGATTGAAAAATGGGTATGAAGTACACCAACAAAAAGCATCATATCTATATCTCACATTTATCCACATGAGTGACATTTGTGTCAGTTTTAATGTAAGTTAGCCTATGCTTTAAAGTAAGTGCACCTAAACCTGACACATTGAGGAATAATTTTCAATTTATGTTTTTTTTTTTTTTTTTTTTTTTTACCTAAAAATTATGTACATGATACTTGTTATTTTTAAGGGTTTTTTTTTTTTTCTCGAATGATGCCTTTTTAAATTGTGTCATATATATATATAAAGAATATATATCGTAATAAAATTTAATCTTAAAATTTAGCTATTAATAGAACTAAAACAATAACAGCTCACTAAAATATAGAACTGAATTTAACATAGAGGAAAGAATTACACAAAAAGTTGCGATATAGATTAAGAACCAATGAGTTACGATAGTAACTTAAAATACTTACGCCGACCTGAATGATAATAAAAAAGGACCATTAAACTTATTAGAGGGAAAACAAATAATAAATCATAGAAATAATTGGATGAAAATGCTTAAACTTAGAAGCATACTTATCAAGGGGTGCATACTTCATAAAGCTTTGAAAGCTGCAACGATTTCGTAAAACGATATTGCTAATCATAGCAATTTATATCATTTCACACCCCGATCGAAGCAGCAAGAACCATAAAGAATTAGAAATAAAGTGAAATAATCAATTAAAACAAAGATTAAATAAAGATTAAATATAAACTTAATGGAAACGAAAGTGATAACATGAATGAAGCAGAGCAACCACATGTATAACATTTAACACCAACTGGAGAAATGGATGAGGCCAAAACCTAAATTGAAGTAAAATAAAAGCTCGACAGATATCGATTAATCGAATATACTTCAGAGCATTTTCATTAAAGATAATATACACAGAGTAAATATTAAATGATAATGTTAAAATAGATTTTATAGTTAATTAAATTTAAAACTAGTTGAGTTAAATTAAATCGTACCAAATACATTAATAATAAATCATTTAAGTTAAGTCCTGAAGAATGAAGGCATAAGACATCAGAGTACAAGCGCCATCTTTCGGTAAGCGATAAAAACATTAAGTCAGTTAAATTATTTCAGGAGAAGAAGCCAATGCAATAAGTAGTGTAATTAAGATGTATTGACTGAAAGATTAAGATAATTTAGAAGTATTGACTGCAAGATTAAGATAATTTTTAGCACCGATCAAGTAATAAGAATAATTTTTAGCACCAATTAAGTAATAAGAAGAATTGAACTTATATGATTAACCCAAAACTAAATAATTTTGAAGTCAATGTAATAAATGTTAAGTTTTAAGCAGACTAAATTGCAAGCAATAATGCCAAAGAGTACACATATAAGGATAAGCATTATAAGGCAGTATTCAGTAATTAAAATTATAATTTAAAAGATTTTTTTTTATTAAATAATATAAGATCTTATTTTTGTTATGCAAATAGATGGATTGTTCAAACTTAACAAGGGAAGCCTCAAGTAGCCAGATGCACAAAATTAAATTTAAGGATAAAAGATTTCAAAATTCATACTATCAACCAGAAAAATAAGAATGTAACTTAAAAGTAATCCCCCCACCTTTTTTTTTTATTCAGCATCAAACCCTCCCAACCAACCAGCCAAACAACACCACCCTACCTCCTTAATCAAACATCTGCTCACCCATCCACTAGTTTTTTTTTTTTTTTATTAAACCTTAGTAGTTTTTTTTGTGTTAGACAGAGACCCTTTATGATAAACAAGTGAATAAATAAATTTTTTAGGATAACCCATTTTTGTAGCAACATTAATTATGTGAGAGATATTTTTGTTTTCAAACCTAACTGAACAAAGATTATGTATACGAAAGAGGTGATTGAGAAGGATATTTCTGTAAACAGAGATATGAAGACAAGAAGTAAAGTGAGTAAATAAATTTACTTTGAAATTGAAATCTTGTCTTTTGTTATACAGATCAGTATAAATTTTACTACCATCAAGTTTGAGTTTTAAATCTAAGAAATTTATACAGTTATTGTTGAGATGATTATGAGTTAAGGTAAGGTGAGAAGGATATTCAAATTTAAATAAATTAGGGGAAAAATTATTGACATAAAAAATTATAATGTCATCAATGTATCGGTAAAAATAGACATTTTCAATACATAATCCCTGTTCATAATGGTAAAGGTATAAGTCAGCTAACATACTCGAGCTACATCCTCCTTCTGGAATACCGACCTTTTGAATATAGATCTTATTACAGTGTAGAATGTAATTGTTATGAATAATAAAATTTAAAAGTGTTTTAAATGATGTTGCCGAAAAGCATTTTGGTAAAGAGATTTGACTTTTAAATTTTTCAAAAAGGATTAAGATGATATGATGAAGATCTGTTAAATTAATATTATTAAACAGGTCAGCAAAATCATAAGTCATGATATCGTCACATTATTCATAGATAAGACATTGGCTTTAAGTTGATAACTATTTTTAAGGCAAAAGAATTTTTTTGATTTACTAATTAAGTCATAGATTTGTTTGAGAATATCAAGGAGAATTTTGTTAGCGTTATTGTTGTAAGTATTACACCCTACAGTGACAGTTCTAAATTTAATAGGATTTTTGTGAAATTTAGGGATAAGTACAATATAAGGATATTTAAAATTATTATATGGAAGCTTTAGCAATTTATAAAAGCAGTGAATTTTGCGGTTATTGATTTTAAGATCATTATTGGTAGGATGAAAGTTAGTACTATTAGATATAGATGAACTGAGTAAAGAAAGATAATAATTTTTACAGATTATAGCATAATTATTGGGAGATTTATCTACATAAGTAATAACAAAGTTTTGTTGCAATTCTTTGATAGATTTAAAGAGATTTGATTTATTGTAATGTGTGAGATTTGATCTATGTTGAATTAATTCAGATTTAAGTTTTGAAATCACTAAAAATTTCCATTGATTGAAATATTCAATAGGTTTATTATAAGAGATGGAGAGTTTATAAATAAACAAATCAATATCATATGAAAACTGTTGTATAATCTGTGAAATATTAGTTTTTGAAGGGAGTTGATATTTAGTACCATATTCCATAAATTTCTTTAAATTAGAGTCATTAATAATATTAAGATCACCAGTGATAATATGTGCATAATCTCTGTCAACATATTTTACATATGAGGGATGAGCACAACTACAAGTCAAATGAGAAGATAAATTAGACTTACAGACTGAATTATAGTTAAAAAGCAGACGACCAAGTGTAATAGGATATTTAAAGGTACGAGAAATATGAATGTCTTTAATGGGAAACATGCATGTTTTATCATTAAGAATGGATGAAATATTAATGCTATTAAATATTTGATTACAATAATTTAGAATAAGCTGTGAATTAGATTGGATTTTGTGAGGTTTTTTAGAGATATTTAAATTGAAGAGTTTTAGTCTGTATAATATTAAATCATAGAAAATATCAGAAAAATGTTGATTGTAGGATTGGTTTTTAAATGCACTTAAGTAAATGGACAAATACTTTTTTTTGATAGCAAATATAAACTTTCTAATGTAAATCCAATCAAAATGGTTAAGATAATTTGACTGTAAGGCAAGAATATTCTTAATAATGAGATTTTTTGATATTAAACCATTAGTAGATTTATTGGATTTTTTACCTCTTTTTAAACGAGAAGTTTTCTGGTTGACACTATGATTAAGTACAGAGTAAACAGGTGAGTAATCATGAAGGGGAATAATGTTAGTATAAACCTTAACAACCCTATTAAAATATTCATGATTCAAACCATATGGATAAATTGTATTAAAATATTTCATGTAGTGAGATTCAAAGAAAAGGCGCTCACTTTTTTTTTTTTTTTTTTTTTTTTGAATCCGAAGAATTTCAATAGTACATGAGCAGAAATTGTGTAAATTAAAATTTCTTAGCTTAATAGTTGATTTATTGTTAAGGACAGGTGATGATAACTTTTTAGAGTCTGAGCGATGTTGATTAATTCTAATATGTAAAGGGGTGGAAGTTTCACCTATATACTGCATTTTACACATACCACAACTTAATTTGTATATTACATTATAAACCTGACAGAAAGGAACCAATTTTAAAGCATTATAAATTTGGGACTGTAAAGCATTAGGGCATGTTTTGCAACTATAAGAATCACACTTTCTAAATTTAAGATTGGAAGGAGGAGAGTATAGGTAGCTTGATATCGATCCAGGAATATCCCTATAAATATTCCTGTACCGGGCACAATACTGAGGGATACCAAAGCATTTCTTGCCAGGCACTGCTAATTTACTGAGAACATTCATAATAAAAGAGTGGTTTTATAGAAAATAAGTAAATCAATTGTAATTTACAAGTATACATTAATACTATTATTTAGAAAATCATTAATTAAAAAAATTTTTTTGATTAAGTAGAGAGATAACAAAATTGAAAATTGAAAATTAAAATTAATAAATAAAAATTTTTTTTAATAAGTAGAGAGATAATAAAATTGAAAATTAAAATTTCTTGAATAATAAAGCTTTAGTCATAGTCATCAACCTATACATTTCCACCAACATATTGAAAATCACAAATTGAATATTAAACATTCTTGATTAAAGTAAGCATACATAAATAAAAAATTAACCATTCATTTAATCTGGGATAATTACTTAATAAACTATACACAATATTTACAAAAAGTTCCAATCCAAAGTAAAATTCAACCCGAAGCATTATGATTTTAAACCCTACAATCAAAATTATATGACTAAAATTGTATAAGTTAACCATTGAAAAACTATAATGGACAAAGTAAATAATAAAGGCTCATGATATCAAAATTCAACCACATGAAACTTTAGAAAATTATGCATAAAAACTTTTAATTTTAATAATAAAAGTCAAAACTCATTTATACACATACAAACTACTAAAGGAATATCCCAATTTTGAACTTAGATAAAACAGTTCCACATCAAAGAGCCATTAAATGCATAGATCCACAAACAGCAAAACAAGGTATATGATTAACAATTGAAATAATATACATCAGAATAAGCGCCATTGCAGCTATAATCAAAGTGCATGTAAACTTTTAAAATGTTGATGGTAAGCCAAATTGGCAAACATTTGTATATATATAATAATATATACATTAAAACATAAACAAGATTTTAAAATAAATGAAAAAACTGTTTATATTAAACAAAATACATTTAAATTAAATGCGCATAAGCAGCAAATGGAATTTAAATGCAAATATAAATAATAGATATCGTAATAAAATTTAATCTTAAAATTTAGCTATTAATAGAACTAAAACAATAACAGCTCACTAAAATATAGAACTGGATTTAACACAGAGGAAAGAATTACACAAAAAGTTGCGATATAGATTAAGAACCAATGAGTTACGATAGTAACTTAAAATACTTACGCCGACCTGAATGATAATAAAAAAGGACCATTAAACTTATTAGAGGGAAAACAAATAACAAATCACAGAAATAATTGGATGGAAATGCTTAAACTTAGAAGCATACTTCATAAAGCTTTGAAAGCTGCAACGATTTCGTAAAACGATATTGCTAATCATAGCAATTTATATCATTTCACACCCCGATCGAAGCAGCAAGAACCATAAAGAATTAGAAATAAAGTGAAATATTAAATTAAAACAAAGATTAAATAAAGATTAAATATAAACTTAATGGAAACGAAAGTGATAACATGAATGAAGCAGAGCAACCACATGTATAACATTTAACACCAACTGGAGAAATGGATGAGGCCAAAACCTAAATTGAAGTAAAATAAAAGCTCGACAGATATCGATTAATCGAATATATTTCAGAGCATTTTCATTAAAGATAATATACACAGAGTAAATATTAAATGATAATGTTAAAATAGATTTTATAGTTAATTAAATTTAAAACTAGTAGAGTTAAATTAAATCGTACCAAATACATTAATAATAAATCATTTAAGTTAAGGCCTGAAGAATGAAGGCATAAGACATCAGAGTACAAGCGCTATTTTTCGGTAAGCGATAAAAACATTAAGTCAGTTAAATTATTTCAGGAGAAGAAGCCAATGCGATAAGTAGTGTAATTAAGATGTATTGACTGAAAGATTAAGATAATTTAGAAGTATTGACTGCAAGATAAAGATAATTTTTAGCACCGATCAAGTAATAAGAATAATTTTTAGCACCAATTAAGTGATAAGAAGAATTGAACTTATATGATTAACCCAAAACTAAATAATTTTGAAGTCAAAGTATTAAATGTTAAGTTTTAAGCAGACTCAATTATATATATATATGTATATGTTACCGCTAAAGTGCAGAAATCAGTTAATCTGCAGATTAGCTAGGTAATCTGCTCATTAACTAGGGTAATCCGTTAAAGTGGGGAAAATTGTTTCATTTCTCAAATTACCTAGGTAATTTGCACATTACCTACTAGGCACTCGTTAAAGTGAAAATAAGATCTATGGTGTAATTTAAGGGTACACTATGTTGTATTTGATTTTTTGTTTTTTTTTCATTCGAAAAAAAAATATTAGTTTTACCTTTTCTTTCTTTCTTTACTTTTTTTAATCTTTTTCATTCTGTCAATATAAGTTTAAAGATGTTATGCATTTTTAATATGAAGTATAATATCTTCGATAGCTTTGAATAAATTCTATTTTATAAATGAGTGTTAGAATTGTAATACACTAACGATTTCTTTTCAAATAAAAATATTTAACCATTTAAATAAATAAATTAAAAAAAAATGTTTTATTAACAACTTAATATTGCTATTATTATTATCAAATTATGCACAAATTTTTAATTTGCTATAGAAATATTAAATTAGTCAAATCAGAAGCATTATTTAAGAAGTACTTCAAATAATTAAAACTGCTTTAATATTTTTTAGGACGCATAAAAATTAAAATGACAGTTTTCCAATGTTTTATTAAACTATACTTTGCAGCATACATACGTATATCTGTACGTGTTTAGCAAATATATTAATTTTATAATAATAATAAACTTTATTAACACATTTTTCGTGATAAACTACAACGAAATTATCTGAAAAAGCGAGAGAAAAAAATATATAATCATGATATATAAAATGTATAAAAGAAACTTGAAAGAAACAACAACAACAAAAAACTAGTTCGCATAGGTGGACTCTGCTCAGTTCCCCACCATATTTATGGTCTCATAAATTTCTTGTGCGAGACATATTATAATCATGTTAAAAAAATCAATTTGACCAAACCTTGATACAGGGACAGAAAGAAATCCCCGCCTAATAGGCTATCCATCGTTCACTTCCATATAGTTATTTTATTCTAATCTATTAATTTATTTTATCAGGGTCAATTCCGTTGTTTATGTTTCACGCCAATGTTTTCATTTCCAGTGCAATAATCCTCAAAATTCATATTTGTATGAAAAAAATTACAATTTCGCTATGTTGATAAAATCGTAAATTACGAATAATTTACGAAATTTTCCTATTAGAATATTTGTATTAAATCATGTTCAACAAAATATCATAAATGTAATTTTGAAGTTGTCTAATGTATTTATGATCCTCAAAATGGAAGTTTATGCTCAATTTTGCCTTATTCTGACATGTTAAGAAAATCGTAAATTCCAAATAACTTACGAATTTTTTAAATTGGAAAAATCATAGTCTATGACATTCATGCCAGTAACCTAAATAATATTTCGAAAGTGGTTTGACATCTTTACGATGAAAATATCCCTCAAAATTGACGTTTATGTTAAAATTTGCTCTATTCTACCATGTTAAGAAATTCGTAAATTTCCAATAACTTACGAAATTTTTATATTTGAAAATTCGTAGTCATTAATATTCCTGCCAGTGTCCTAAATAATATTTCAAAAGTAGTCTGACATCCTTGCGATGAAAATATCGATCAAAATTGACATTTATGTGAAATTTTGCCCTATACTCCCATTTATGAAATTCGTAAATTTCCAATAACTTGCGAAAATTTCAAAGTAGCATATTTATAGTTACTGATGTTCATTCCGGCATCAAAACGGATATTTTAAAAGTGGTCTGACATTTTTAGAGTAAAAAGTTTCCATTTAACGCACGTTTAAGTGAATTTTTGTCCTATTCTCCCATGTTAAGAAATTCGTAAATTTCCAATAACTTACGAAATTTTTAGATTTGAAAATTCATAGTTATTAATGTTCATGCCAGTGTCCTAAATAATATTTCAAAAGTAGTCTGACATCTTTACGATGAAAATATCGCTCAAAATTGACGTTTATGTGAAATTTTCCCCTATACTGCCATGTTAAGAAATTCGTAAATTTCCAATAACTTGCGAAAACTTCAAAGTAGCATATTTGTAGTTACTGATGTTCATTCCGGCATCAAAACGGATATTTTAAAATTGGTCTGACATTTTTGGAGTAAAAAGTTTACATTTAATGCACGTTTAAGTGAATTTTTGTCCTATTCTGCCCATGTTAAGAAAATCGTAAATTTCTAATAACTTACGAAGTTTTTAAAATCGAATGTTGCAAATGAATAGGGTTCTTGCCAGTGTCGAAATTAATATTTTAAAACTGATCTGACCTCTCTGCGACAATTTGTTCTTGAGATATCGTGTACACAGACTAGCAAACTAACGAACTAACGGACTAACGGACACCCTACAGACAGACACCATACAATCTGTTATGTAATTTTGTCATTTTCGGATTCCTCACACCTGAAAACGTGTAGAAAAGTCAAAAAACCGAGGTCGAAAATTTTCACGATTACCTAAGTTCCCCATACCTATAGTATGATGGGGAACTAAAAATGTAATGAGAAATGCTAAAAAATGCACGAAAATTTCATATTAAGTATTTAATAGTAACATATTTTTCAGAGTTAAAAATTAATACTATTTTTTTCTGTAATAGTAGCTAATAGTAACTTAAATTAATTTTAAAATAAATTAGTTTTAAAAAGTTGTGGTTTAATAGTTTTATTTCGGGAGGAAATGATTACTGTGTTGTACATTTAATATTCATAATTCAAAATGGAATTTCACGAGAGAGAGTTTTTAATTAAGATTAGATTTCATTAATAAAATGAAGGCCCTAATCAAATTTATATTAACATAATTAAAAAAAAAAAAATCAAAATTGAAACAATCATTACTTGTTACTTTAAATTTTGTGTTTATCATAATAAAAAACCTAATCATACATCGCTTCCTCCACGTTCTGCGTTGTTTATTATAGCGTAGCGGAAGGGCAGGTGTGAAAGTTTTAGTTTATGTTTGAAGGTCATTCACCTATCTGTATCACATGACTGTTTGACGTCCTTGTGAATGTAAAAAAAAACTAAGGCTCGAAGGAAACATTTAAACGTTAACGATACAGAAGCCGCTAATGTGCAGATTACCCAGTTAAAATGCGAAAAGCTCTTGATTCCGCACTTTAACGGGTCATTTTAGTTAATCTATAGATTAGCTAGGTAATCTGCACATTAACGGATTTCGAGCTTTAACGGTAACACACACACACACACACACATATATATATATAGTTGCCAAAATTTTAATTCGTTCTGGAGTATTTTTAGCCTTACCTCTATTTCCCACCACTTTACTTCTAGAGTATTTTTCTGCAATGTACAACTATGATATAATAATAAAAATTTATTGAATAAAGGCGAGGCTAAAAATGCTATAGAATAAATTAAAATGTTGGCAACTCTGTGTGTGTGTATATATATATATATATATATATTTGAATATCTGCGACAAGATATTGCTATTCAAGAAATCTATATGTTCAATTAATATTTTCTAACATTTTTCTATATTTAAATAAACCATTGTTTCTGAAATTTATAAATAATTTTTCATAATTAAAAATTAAAATATTGTTAAGTAAAAAAAAAAAAAAAAAAAAAAAAAAAAAATGTAATGGACACCTGAATGAAAATAATAGTAATCAGCCAGCCAAATAGTTATTATTCAGTTTGAAAAACTTGTATTCGCCTGAATATCAATTTTCTTGTGTATGTAAAAGTGGGATTTTCATCTGAGGGGAGTTTAAGCTTGAATTTTCTCCTTCAGATATCTGGCTTGAAATTACTGGATATCCATATATTGAACTCCGTCGGACTATGTGCTAATTTAAAATTGTACGCAAGAATTATATTAAAACAAATTTTAAATTACATTAAAACAAATTTTAAAGAATTATATTAAACAAATCTCAAAGAGATTTTCAATATTTTTATAACCCGTGGTTCAGTAGTTATAACGTGGAATTATAAAAGTAGCATGGATTTAGAGAAAAATTTTTTGAACTTAATTGTTCTAACTTTTGTTTATAATAACTTTGATTAAAAAAAATATAAGTTAGAATGTTCAATGCAACTTAAATAAATAATTATTAAAAAAAAAAAAAAAAAACTAATGATAATATGATTAAAATCACAATTTCAATTAAGCTAATTAAATAAATCCTGGTGATTATTAATGTAATACAGAATACAATGCTGATTTTTCCCGATCAGTCGAAAAAATAAATTATCTGGATAATTTGTACTCTTTTCTAATGATTTATCTCTTTATAATGTCTTATTTATTTTGAGATTAGATCTTATTACATTAACCAAAGCCTAGAACACTAGGAACTGTGCGAACCAAAGAACTTTTGCCTTTTGATGTTAATCTCAGTCAATACATCAGTTTATGTTAATTTCAGTAAATTCATAGTGTGTAATAAAATCACATACGCCACTTTAACTTACATATGGTGAACGTTGTCAGTAAAAACATGAAAAATGCCTCATCCATCCCCACTCTTCCCATATGAATGGACCTTATGCACGAGTGACAACGGCTGCGGGTATTTACCGATAGAGAAGTAAACAAAAGTTTCGAGCTCAGCGATTGGCGAAGGATATATCCGGAATGCATAAGGTCCATTCATTTTAAAAAGTATAACTGGAACATTAATGTTCTATGGGTGTTTATCTGTAAAGCATGTACATCTTGTTAAAATATTCTTTAGACACTGAAATTATTTTATGCAGTGTGTTATCAACAGGGTTTGCCAAATGGGCCCAGCCCGAAAAAAAACCACCCAGGATTTTTCGGGCGGGCCCACTTGAAAAATCCCATTATTTTATAAAGTGGGTTTTCTCAAAAAATTCAAAATTCCCACCTGAATTTGGTAATTTTTTTTCTCTTTCCATTCAGCACCGGCTTTGTTTGTATCAATTGAGAGATTTTTCTCAACTTTTGGATTAGTTTTGAGTAAGCTACGCAGCCGTTTAGGGGTTGACAAAGCAGAAACTCATAAAAGTATGTTGTTATTTATGATCAAAATCAAATTTATGCACTTCCCTCAGAAGTGCAGACTGGCTAAATTTTTCATTCAGTATATAATATCTTTTTCTGTGTTCCTATACGAAAGTGAAGTGGTCACTGATCATTGGTAGAGACAAAAAAAAAATTTGCTATATTAATCGCCCAATAGATTTTTTTGGCAAAAATTATTTACCGATTTTAATCCCCATATTTAGGTATAGATATGTATTAGTTATCATGTACATGCGTTAGATTTTTGCTGTAAAATTGATAAAATTTGAATTTAAAATTTCAAAACTTGAGAAAAATATTGAAATATACTACGAATACTTCCATATTCGATTAATAACATAAATGTCCAACTAATATACTAATTAAAAGGAAAATGATAAATATTCTATCATAATTTGAAGTCAAATTTGTTTTCAAATGTGTAAATAAAGAATCTGATATAACTAATATGTTGCAGCGGAATACATTTGATATCTGTCATACTTGGCGAAAGAAAAGATCGCCAAATTATCTCAACTTATTTATTTTTTTTTCCCAGATATTTTAGCAACTTATATGAAGAGAGCAATTAATAATATGAAACAATATTTCATACAATACATATTACGAAAATATACATCTGGCATGTATATTTTCATATTACACTTTTGATTGCCAAATACAAGAAACGCCAAGGACAACAGAGGTTTGAAATTTAAAATTTTGTCAATTTGACAACAAAATAACTTGATCTAACACATTGTGTATAATAACTAATTTGTAATTATATCCAAATATGGGGATTAAAATTGGGAAATAATTTTCTTTAATCACAGTTAAAGAAAACACTACTTCCAAGATTTTACGATTTTTTTTTGGTTCGCTTTTATGAACAGATACAAAATGAGAAGTCATACTGGTATTTGCACCCTTTTTGTAAAAAATCTGGTTGAATCTAGAGGGTGCATGTGAATGGGCCTAATAATGCGTGTAAATAAATGAAGAATTAAATTATATAAATGTTTTATTGTGGCACAACAGGCACAACAGTGAATGTTTCACAAATTCTATTAATTGCTGCAGCCAGATTATTTAAAGCATTTGCTGTATTGGTTGAAACTGCCGCAATTGCAGCAGTGTTTCTTTCAACTGCAGCTGTCTGCCTTTCAATTGCAGCTGTCTGCTCAGAAAGCTTCCCTTTAGCTGAATTGATCAGGTCGTCCTCTATCACACTTCTTTTCCTTTTAGGTCCTCTTGGTTGAACTATAAAGAAGTGAAAAATAAAATATATTACTTTTCAGTCTGTTAATGAATTAAAATAAATCCAAATAACTTATTCGTTGTTGCACATAACACACCACCTTTAGTAATATATATAAATATCTTTTTTTTTTTTTTTTTTTTTTTGTAAATACAAGAATTCTTTTAAATGTTCCATTTAGAACATATATTAAGATCAAATCTTTATAACCATTCAAAAACGCATTAAAACTGAAAAAGTCTTCATCATAAAAAAAAAAAAAATAATAATAATAATGATAATAATGATAATGATGCATAAGTGCCAATCATTCTATTTTTTTTTTTTTTTTTTTTTTTTTTTCTTTTTCCTTAATATGGCTGAAAGCAGAAAAAAATATGTGGAAAGTTGATTTTATAATTATTTTGTATAGTTAAAAATCATTTCATTAAATAATTTTGTATACTTATTTTTAAGTAGTCTTATTTTGTAAGATCGCTGGTTTCACTTGATGTAAGGGCCCACCAGCGGCCGAGCAGTTCTGCACTCAAAGCTTGTAGACGTGAGGTGCTGATTTCAATCCCGAGTCTCGCTTGTCGGCCTAGCCGTTCGGAGTTTTCCATGGTTTTCTCCGAAAAAATACCGAAGACATACATTATACTGCATTTCACTATAAGAATACAATAAATAGTTTGTTATACAGTCAACTTCCTTTAATATTCTGATTTAGAATTTGCAATTCGTAATTAAGTATAAGCAATGAAATACAGTGAACTCCCGTTAATCCGCAAAAGTTTTGTCTGAAGGTTAGGATTTTGCAGTAGAGTTCATTGTCTTTATTTACATTTTTCTTTTGCAGATTTAAATGAAAAGATATCTAATAAATTGTAATATAAAAAATTTTTTCAATATTAACTTATGAATTATATGAATGTTACATAATGTAAGTATATTGAAATAATATATAGCAATAAAATATAAGCATAGATGTTTGTTTGAAAAATGCAAAGAAACTATATTTCGAGTGGAGAAATCAAAATTCATTATTGATTACTTTTAAAATTGTAAAACATTAATATAATAGTGGTTTGTTTTTAATTTTTATATTTGTTTTCAGAAATTGCAGCTTCCAAATTGTGTAAAAATGCAATTTCTTTTTCAGAAATAAAAGATTGTCTTGAAAGAAAAAACTTATATAATTCTACCAATTCTAAACACTTAAAAAATTAAAACTTGCAGTTTAATTAATTGCTGAAATCAAAGATTAATTTAAAAAAAAAAGTTGCCAGTTTTTTTTTCTAAATTTTAGTTGTAAATTTGATTGTTTACATTAAAAAATCCATTGCAGATTACAGATCTGCAGATTAACGGGAGTTGATTATAAAGTTAAATGTGAGAAAAAAAAAAATTCTGAAATTTTCCACAAAATATTTTTTGTAAATTTTCTGCACTAAAATTAAATTAAAAATTTCAAAAGAGAAAAAAAAAATGCTCAGTTAACACCCAGAACTTAGAACCGAAAATATCTAATTTATGAGAGAAATAAAAAAACTTACTAGGTGTCAAGAAGCTGGTATTAATAGAACTGGAATTCCAAACATTTTCAGATGTTGGGAGCTGTTGGGGAGTTGATGTTCCAGGTTCATCAGAAACTATTTCAGGTAGACTTTCACTTTGTGCTGATGTTCCAGCAGAATTAATGTCTACATTAACATCTATTTCTTGTAAGACTCTTAATTCATTATTGTTTTCTGGCACTTTCAAAGTCTGCATATATATATATATATAAAGAATCACAAATAATCATTACATACAAATAATTTAAAGCATACATCAATAAAAGACAGATGCAAAAAGCAGAAACTTCCAAAGTTAATGAAAATAATTTATAACAATAATAATAATAAGTAAACAATGATGAGGATGTAATTTAAAAAATGTTTACATTTTAATTATTGAATACAAGATAGTAAGATTGTCAAAAAATAATCATATTAAAAAAACTTTTAATACACCATGTTTTTAAATTTTCTGTTGAATCTTATAGCTATAGAACTTCAACAGCACTTTATCAATGTGTAGAAAATTTTAAAGTGATAATGGTGTCAATTTTCGCGAGATGCATAATTTTTTACAATTTTTAAGGTTCACATTTTATTAAATGCATTTATTTTTATGTCAAAAGAGAACTCGTAATTTTTTTTTGGCAACAATTAAATTATAGCTAATATTTTAATGGCTATTTTATTGCTATTAAGAGCTTATTTTCATATTTTAATTAATTAAAAGAAAACTATTCGAAAATCTGACTTTGAAGTATTGTGTTGTCACTGGGTTCTGAGCTACTGTGAAAGTTTCAAATGTCTAGCTAGTAGGGAAGTTAGTTAAAAAATAGATTGCAAGATTTGTACCAGACAAACAAACAAACAAGAATCAAAGTTAATAAAAACATTGTAATATGCACTAGTTTGAAAAATGCTACCCCCCCCCCCCCCCCCCCCCCACAATTTGAACTGTAAAAAAGCAACTGCAGTTAGAATACTCACATTAAATCCACCTTCTGTCATACTTTCATCACCCACTGCTGATCTTCTGCCTATTATGGCCAGAACTCTATGTTCTAATTCAGTCAAATTTTCTTGTGATTGAGGTCCTCCTCCGGTTCCTTTTTGATACTGCTGTACTTTCGCTGCTTTATTTCTCACATTATATTTCAGGTCTGACCAACACTTAAAATAAAAATAATTAAAATTAAAAAAAATTACATATACATATGTATGATTTGTCATAAAGTTTCCATGTAGGAGTAAAAGGACTATTAGTTATTGGAATTTTAAATTTGTAAAGGAAAATATATTAAAATGGAAACTTACTTATTTAAAATTTAATTTTATAATTTTTAATTATCCTTTGATATATATAGTAGAACCTCGATTATTTAGTTAATTGGAATCACTAGTACCTTGGATATCGGCAATCTCAGTTAATAGAAACTGTGTGTAAAAACTCACCATGCTAGTGAATTTAACACATTTTAAAATAAGAAAAAAAATCAAAAGAATGTTCCTAAATGATAAAAGTAAACACATATAAAGTTGCATTTCACAGCTTAACAATTTAAAAAAATAAATCTACTTGGTCCTTTAATCCATATTTGAACAAAAAGCCTTTGTTTTAGCTTTGTTAAGTCCCCAATCACCAACTGGGATTTCATCAACTTGAAATTCCAGAGCAATAAATTTTTTAAATTTTCACCATTATTATTTCTTTTAATACCCTCATGCCTTTACCCATCAAAACAACATAATCTCTTTCTTTTTCAGGGCTTATTCAGAAAAACAAAATACATATGACTTTGTTTTCTGCTCGGTTAATAAAGGTTCTACTGTATATCTAATATTCACCAAGTAACAGAGTAACAATTATTACAAATGCCTTAATGTCAAAAAATACATAAGATAGTTAATTTCTTTAAATGAAATAATTTTCAAGGGTGCTCAAAATATTCTCATTATAGGTACCAAGTTTATTAAAGGAGAATTCACATCCTTTTCCCTACACACACATTTTTTTTTTTTTTTTTTTTTTTTTTAAGATAACATTACTTTATTCCTTTGCATGTATTGGAATGATGTTTATTTTTTACAAGTTTACGTTTACATTATCGATACTTAAAATATGTTTAGATTTTATATAATCTTTGACCCTCCACCCAACTTTTTTTTTTTTTTTTTTCTTCCAGAGGTAATTTCCTATTTTTTCCTGTACATTTTAAAACATATTTATGTTTTTTTTATTTCTAGCTATTAAGAAAATTTTTAATTTGTTAGAGATCCACCCACAATTTGCTGTGTTCATCCCTCCATCTAAAATATGAATGTTGGTATTATTACTGTATTCACCTAATTGAAATTTCACAAAGAAATAACTATATTATATCTTTGTTATTTTATAACTCTTATACAAGTCCTTTGAAGATAATTTTTAAATGATAAGTGAAATATTATTTATAAGACTGCTGTTATGTAGAAGTTTGCATACAGCACAAACATTTTTCCCTGAAAAAAATATCAATCAAAGCATGTATTACTAGGGTTAATTAATATATGTCATTAACTTAAAAAAATAATAATAAAAATAATAATACATTTTCTTACTATATAACATGAAGATTATAGATTAAAAATAGTGGTGTGTACAGGGATTAAAATATCAAAAATAGGTGAAGCTTATATAAATGAAATTGATTTACTTGAAAGCCAAATTGCTGAATTCCTTATAATAATATAAATCAAATATCACATCCACTTGTAAAAGGTTGAACATACTTAAGGTAAAAAAAAAAAAAAAAAAAGTACTTCTTGATTGTTAAGGCCTTCATTGTTTAAACGATACTAAGCCAGAAGTTCAACTTTTTTGGTAACCTTTTAGATTCTTAAACAATCAGTAATTATAGAAAATTTATTCTATCTGCAATGATCATCTGCGATTTATGGCTATGGCAGCGATAATAAATAAGTAATGAGGGAAAAAAAGAGAGAGAGAATACTTCTCTCATCCCCTCCAGACAAACATAAAGGGAAAATAAAACAAAGGCACCTTATGAATGTTGTCTCATTTATATTCCATTGTCCAAAAATTAGATAAAAACTGAAATAAATGCTCTCAGAAGATTACAATAAACAACATCGAATTGGACTAAATAAATAGTTCTTCTTCATCTCAATCTTCAATTCTTCCAAACAACACAGATTAAAATAAAATAGCAATTTTTAATGAATAAAGTCAGTAGAATGAAATTATAAAAAGAATAATATATTTTAAAACCTATAAAATACCTTTTGCCATTTTTCTGGAGTTTTTCTGGCTCCGATGCCAATGGAATTTTGGATACTTGTTAGTTCTTGCCATAATATTGTATGGTCGTCTTTAGTAAAATTCATGGTAAATTTTAAATGTATTAAATCCGGATGTCTTTAGAAGAAATCAATCATAGTGCACAGCTGCTGATTAGACACTCTTTTTGGGCTCATAGTTTGTGATAGTATTAAGAACTAATGATAGAACAATACAGAAAGAAAATAAAGGCACAGAACTCATTAACAATTTCTCAACAAACAAACAAACAACACGCACGTGCGTTCCGTAGCCGATTACAGTTAACGTTCGCTATGAATCTCAGAAAATAGTTTTCTATTTTTTCATTGGTTAAAAAATGCAAAGAAGAAGCTGAAAGAAGCCTTCGCTGAAATGTCATTTCGAAGGAAGGGACGAAGGGGTCGAGTCACTGACGATATCATATCGATTTCACTTATCGGACGAGAGGAATAAAGTACCAATTCCTGTACACTTCGTTATTGAAGTATCGTTTCCAGATGATAACGAAAGACGTCATTCTCGATCTCGAGATGATCTCGATGTGAATAAAGCACGGATTAGGAGAGTCTATAGGATTTTTAACGAATGTTACGGAAAGGTAGTAATTTTCATCTTGCCTATAGAGGGCTACCAGATCTCGAGAATCCACCAATCAGCGCGTTTGTTTAAATTTGAAGCGGTTCATTGGTCGTTCTCGGAAATCGGATGATGACAGAAGCCAAAGGGGCGGGCTTTCACCAGGCGGCGATCGGATCGTTTTCCTCTACTCGGCTGAATTAATGCGGAAAAGAAAACTCCGTTTTCCGCGCTGGCTGCCCTATCTCGTTTATCATCCTATAGATTCTCTTAATCCGTGGAATAAAGTAAGCCCCTATATCTGCTAGATGCATGAAGGTAGAAAGAGAAGGAGGAATATCTTCTATGGCGTTTCAGAATCAAAACCGGTTCTAAAATTCTTCTCGCCGCATCGTGATGCTACTATCAGTACCTGCGTGCATTTAAAATTATTTGAATACGAAATCTTTAATATTTTCTTTATTAAATTAGTATTTTTAAATACTATCAGCTCAAAAATGCTAAAAAATTATTCACAGAAGTTAAAGTCCAGACAGGCGAGTGCAGACACTTTTCAACTCCGTTAGAAAATATTTCAAAAAAAATAATAATAATAATGATTAAAGTTTTATTAAGGGGGGAAAAAATGTATAAAATATTGTTTAAATGATTTTTTATTAACTTTTTTTTTTTTTTGCTTGTGTGCATGTGTGTGGACATAATTTTTGATATTTTTTTTAATTTAATACATTATTTAATTTTAAACATAATTATTTAATTTTAATTTGATTTAAATTAATTTAAAACATTTTTAATTTATATTAAACATAAGTAAACGATTTATTCTCTTATTTAAAATATGTATTAAAAAAACAAACTTAAAATGCTTTTTAAATTACCACAAACTAATAATAATTACTATCAGAAAGCTATATGAATAAACAATGTAAATTTGAATAATTAAAATAATTTAGAATTGTTTTCCAGATTTACGATTTTTTCTATTAAAAGACCACTGTGTAAAAGTCCAATACTTGAAGGTATAGTTGGTGTCCTTTTTAGAAAGGTTTCACTATATATTATTGCCTATTGCTATATTCTATTAAAAAAAAAAGTTTTTACTCCCCTCCAATAGCCGAGAAGTTTTGATCTCGAAGCTAGAAGACGAGAAGTGCCGGGTGCGATCCCATGTAGCACTTGCCAATCTAGCCGTTCGGAGTTTTCCGTGGTTTTCTCCTAAATTCACGGATGATAACCACCTAGAAAGACCACCACCAGGATCCACCTTCCCTTATGCACAAGTCCCTAGTGCAAACAATAGGTCTTAACCTATATACCATACCATACTTGTAATTTATATCAAAATATTTTCATATTTAAATTAAACACAAATAAACGATCCTCTTATTTAAAGTAAATTTTTAAAAAATCTTAAAAATCTTTCAAAATTATCATACACTAATAATAATAATTATCAGAATGCTATATTGATAAACAATGTGAATTTGAATAATTAAAGTCATTTAGAATTTGTTTCTAGAATTTCGAATTTGTCTATTAAGAGATAACTTTTGTAAAGGTCCAATATTTCAAAGTACGGCTGGTGGCCTTCTTAAGAAGGTTTCGCTGTATTTTATTGGCTGCCGATAATTTTTTAGATAATTTTACACGAGCGGTGCTGCTATCGAAGCTAGAAAACGGGAAGTACCGGGTTCGATTCCATGTAGCACATGTCAACCTAGCCTTTGGGAGTTTTCCGTGGTTTTCTTCGAAATCCGCATTAATGCGAGCTAGATCCATACAAAAAGACCCCAATCAGAAAGCATCTTCTCTCATTCCCAGGTCCACAGGGCTGAAATTTTTATCAAAACGCTTTTACATTTGAATAAAACATAAGTATTTCAAAAAGGAATAATAAAAAATATATATATATTATCAGTAACTTATCATAGAAATAATACTGAAAGGAAAATAAAACTGAATATGATATAAATAATATTGAAAGTTGAACAACTTGTTCTAGTACGAAAAATGTTTTTTGAAAAACAAAATTATTCTTGAAAAGCTTTTATGATTGAAACAAATTAATATTAATGATTGTCAGAAAGATATATAGAAAAATTATGCAAATTTCAATAGTTAAAATCATTTAGAATTTGTTTTATAAATTAAGATTTTTTGAACCTATATTAAAAGGCCTCTGTACAATATTTAAAGGTATAATGGATGGCCTTTTTAGAGACATTTTATTTTATTCCATTTCTAATCAATATTTTTTATGATAACTGCAATTTTTTCACCCCACCAGTGGTCAAGAGGTTCTGCTCTCGAAGATGGAAGACAGGAAGTGCCGGGTTCGATCGCAAATAGCGCTCATTCATTTAGCCGTTCGGTTTTTGTCGTGGTTTTCACTGAAACTCACATAAATACGTGAAACTTAGAAAACTAACTAATTCAAAAAACCAACTAGATAAACTATCAGTATTTTAAGTAATTGCAGTTTATGTACAACATTTACGCATATGTTTCTATGTGTAAATAATTTTAAAATGACATCTTAGTATAACATAATTGCAACTTATGCATAACTAAGAAAACAATGTTAGTTGCCATTTGTCATTCAACTTGCTGATTCTAATTTCGACCCCTGTTTAGATGCTACCGCAGTTTAAAAAATTTTGGCTTATATAGACCATAATCATAAAGAATTATTCTTTGTGTCCTCGTAAAAAAACTATAAACTCTAGATTCACCAAAATTTATAGAGTTCGTGTGACGGTGAATCGTAATACGTGTATAAATTTTCATCTCAAATGAATAAGAAGTTTAGAAACTATCACACTTTACAAAATTTGGGCCCATAAACCATAATGATAAAGAATAATTTTTTGTGTCCCTAAAAAAAAAAAAAAAAAAAAAAAAAACTATAAGTGCTAAGTTCACCAAAATCAATACGGTATATGCTATGTGAACCTATAATATATGTACCAATTTTCAGCTTATTCAAACAAAGCCTTTACACTCTATCGTGTTCACTCCCGTGCATCATAAAAATATATGAATTCAGGAGACCTCAAAAAGTGTAGATCACACCAAAGTCTCAAACTCGTTTTTTTGACATGATTACAATACAATGCATTCTTTACTATCGCGTTTGGAAATTAAAAAAGCGTTGAAATATGATCCAGAGAAATACCTTTTTCAGTCCATAATGTATTTGAATTATTTTGTCTGTCTGGGTATAGAAACCAATTTTTCTACAACTTTCAACAGGCAACATTTTACAATAAAGCTGAAAATTTTAAATAACATAATATATGTATAAATTTTCATCTCAAACAAATAAGGCATTTAGACATTATCACACTTTGCAAAATTTGGGCACACAGACTATAATGACAAAGAATATCTCTTTGTGTCACTGTAAAAAAACTATGTACTAGATTCACCAAAATCAAAATTTTTTGTGCTAGGAGGAAAAGTACATGTGTACCAATTTTCTAGTACATGTGTACCAATGTGTTACTAGTACATGTGTACCAATTTTCAGCTCATTTGAACAGAGCGTTTAGGCGCTATTGTGTTCACTCACATCATTTTCAAAATAGTAAACATGAATTCAGGAGACCTCGAAAATGTAGAAATACCAAAATCTCAAACTCGTATTTTTGATATGATTAAAATACTTCCCTCCTGATAGTTTTCTGAAAATAACCAAGTGTTGAAATGTGATCAAGATAAATATCTTTCTCAGTCCATAATGTATTTGAATTATTTTATCTGTCTAGGTGTAGAAACCAATTTTACTACTACTTTCAACAGGCAACATTTTACAATAAAGTTGTAAAATTTAAATAACAGATAAAATTTTTAAAAATTCTAATAAAACTTGGAGGCACGTGAATAGCCTTTGTAAGGAGATTTCACTCTCTTCTATTTCCTACAGATAATTATAATTTTTTAGCCCCACCAGTGGCTAATCCAGTGATTCTGTTCTTTCAGCTGCAAGACGAGAAGTACCAGGTTTGATCCCAGATCCTGCGTGTCGACCTAGTGATTCGGAGTTTTCTGCATTTTTTTTTTTTTTTTTTAATTTGCATGAATATGAGCTAAAATTCCTTAGAAAGATCCCCACTGAGGCCACCTTTTCTTAGGTCCAGGTCCCTACTATAGACAGTCTTCCTTAATCCAAATACCATATCATACTTGTAATTTTTATCAGAGTATTTTCAAATTTAAACAAAACATAAGCATTTCAAAAATGAATTCAGAAATCTACGTTATCTATATATTATGATAGAAACAATACTAAGTTGAACTGTTCTTCTGGTATATAAAATATTTTTTTGGAAAACAAAAGTATTCCTGACAAGATTTCAAGATTAAAAGAATATTAATGATTAACAGGAAGCTATATTGACAAGTTATGTAAATTTGAATTAAATTAATTATAGTTGAAATCATTTAGAATTTATTTCCTAAATTAAGATTTTTTTTCTAATGTAGAAGTCCACCACTATAAAGGTCTAATATTTAAAGGTGCAATGGGTCGGCCTTTTTAGAGAGGTTTTACTGTATTTCATTTTTAATCATTAATTTTTGCATTCCACCAGTGGTTTAGAGGTTCTTTTCTTGAAGTTGGAAGACTGGAAGTGCCGGGTTCAATTCCAGGTTGCGCTTATCCCTATAGCCATTCGAATTTTGCCACGGCTTTCTCCGAAACTCATGTACATACAGGCTATAACACCTTATAAAGACCCCACCCCCACATAGGACATCTTCTTAAAAAGAATTCTCTACTATACACAATTGGTCGTAACCCGAATAACATGCCTACCTATAACTTTTATTGAAATATTTTCACATTTAAGTGGAACATAAGTACTTCAAAAATGAATCCACAAAACCTCACATTATTAATAACTTAGGAGAAAAATAATACAAAGCTAAGCAATTTGTTATGTTTGATATATAAAATAATAATAATAATAAAAAAAAAAAAAATCCATAAAAGCTTTCAAGATTAAAATAATATTAATGATTATCAGAAAGCTATACAGACAAATTATTTGTAGAGTTAAAGTCTTTTAGAATTGGTTTTTTGCATTTATGATTTTTTGAACCTCTATTTAATGACCACTTATGTAAACGTCCAAAATTTAAAGCTACAGTTTGTAGTTTTTTTAGAGATGTTTTGCTGTATTCTATTGCTTACCGATATCTTTTTGTGATAACTGTAATTTTTAACAAAATATTTTTACATTTACATAACAGATAAATACTTAAAAAAAGAACAACAACTTTATTTCTTTAATAACTGATGTTTTTGTTAGATAACTTTATAATAAAAACCTCTTGAATAATATAGCATAAAAATTTTTGTTACTTATAAATTATAATTTTTGTTAAATTAATTTTACGTGAAAAGAAGATATTTGAATTTGTATTCTGTTTTGAAAACACAGATAATAATATTTTAATCTTATTTAACAAATATAATAAGCAGAATAATTAATAGGAGGAGGTAAATAATTCCAACAAAATTTCTTCTCCTTATAACAGCATGAGTTCAAAGAAAATAAAAGAATATTCAATATTGCTATTTTAAATTAAAAATATGAAAACGAAAATCGAAATATTTACATCCATGTTCGTGTGCGCGCATGCCTGAATCAAATAAATAAATAAATAAGACTTTCTAGTTGCGACAACAGATGGCAGCAGCTCTGATATATGCGTCGCGAAAAGTTCGTTTTGGGACCGGATTTTACACTACGCCGTTATCGTACCTGAGGATTGTACTACCATGATAAATACTTATCAACCCAAACAAGAATGTATTCTGACGAACAAGAAGAAAACTGAGAAAAGTCTATATATACGAGAAGAAAATACTTATACTTTTATGTTTTTGTTGTAATTTAAAAATCTCTTTGTTTCAGTTTTCTGTATTTTTGTAACATTTTTAATTTATTTATTCTACATTTGTTTAATAAAACTGTGTAAATTATTTGTTTTTACAGTATAAATTATTTATAAAGTATTGTATAAATTATTTCATTTTATGAGATTCTGTTTCACTTATCATTTTGATACTCAATACATATTTTATGCATCTCACAATCAGATTTTTGATACATTTTAATATTTATATCTTTCATTTAAATGACTAAGATTTTTAAGCTTGTATTAAAATTAATTACATATATTGACAAAATAGTTAATCCTAATTTTAAGTTTATTATTTTTTCAATAGTTGCATTCAACTTATTTAAAATACAGCATGATAAATATTTCTAATAATTCTATACCTTCCAATGAAATTCCTTTAAATGAAAATAGATTAAAAGGATGCAGTTTTTTATGCAATACGTATAATTTATTTTTATTTATTTTTTTTTTTTAAACTAGAAATATATATATATATGTGTGTGTGTGTGTGTGTGTGTGTATACATTACCACTCAAAAGTATTTGCCTACCACTTTTTCTTTTATGTATATTACCAATATATTGTCTTTTATTGGTTTAATTTGTATCACCCAATATTATACACATTAAACGATTGTAAAATTTTGAAATTAAACTATAAAAATTTAAGAAGAATTACATTATTTTTTATTTAAAAAAAAAAAAAAAAGAAGAAAAAAGAAAATCTTATAGAATTTGTTTGGGAAAATACTTATCGGTGGTAATGTCTATATACAGAAATTAATTAACTTTGAAAAAAAAATTATCATTATGAACGAATTTAATTTAAACGAAACTTCATTGTAAACAACCATATTAAAAAAGAATTAAAATCAGGATGACAGCGCGCCTTTCGAGTGATTGGTCCCCAAATGTGATCAGCATCCGTTGAAGTCATGGTCTAACTCAATATCAAATTCGGTTAAATCTGTCGTTCATTTGTTTGTGAGGTACAGCGTTCAAAAAATTTTATATACACACATACTTAGACAGACAGATATTTTCTAAAAATCCTGTCCAATCCTGTTCAGGACATCTCAAAACGTTTGAATTTCAGGAAAACCCGCAGTCAGAAACAGACACAAATCCAATACTTTCTTCTTACACGTATACACAGTTGATCTAATAATAATTCTATTGTTCCAACAAAACATTTTATCTCTGTATTACGCATTCAGTAAAATTAAATATTACACCTAAGATAGTGAAAGAGAAATTCCGCTTATTATTTTTTCAGCAAAGGTATTACAATTAAATATATATATATATTAGACAACCTACACAGATATATATATATATATATATATACTATCTATAAATATTTGAATGCTTTTGAATTTAGACTTTCTGACAAATACACTAAAAAACAGGGAAAAAAAAATCGCACTGCAGAAAAATTGACTTATACCTTTTTTATCTGCAATAACTTTAAAACTAACAGTTGAAACAAATAAAAGTATCATGTTTGCATAATACCAAAGAGATGAAATGATTCCTATATACATTTTCGATTTACTAATTCGCTATATCACAATCTACGAAATACTCTAAAAAAATCTACATATTTTTTTTAAGCACAAGAGGCTCTGCCCCCTACCCCTCCTCGCTCCTGTCACGATCCCCCAAGATAGGCTTCGCAGTCAATAGGAATATCAATAGTGCATAACAACTGACTAAGAACAGGATTCGACAAGTATTTATTTGACAAAACTGTATTAAGTGAACTTTTTTGTACATGAATTTTTGCTAGTGTTCGGAGACTTTTGTTACCGACTACATGTCTACGGAACATCCCTAGGGGTTCGTCCCAGACCGTCGTCAATTACCCATAGCGCAGTACTGGGGCGACGTTAAACCCAACCTACCTACCAACAACCATGGATCACATTTTAAATTTCCCGTGTAAAATGACTTTATGACAGAGTAACATCACAGGGAGAAACATTTTTCAAGGTGGCAAACAGAGTACCTTTATAAACCCATCTTTTTTAGTTAATAACTTCTTTAAATAAAAAGATAGAACTTTCTCGCAGCTGAAATGTCCTCCTTAGAGTATTCGGAACACACTGATACATCTCATGACGCGGAGGACCCTGCCCCCCGAGAGATGATGTGGTAGCAGAAAAAAAAAATCATGCCAACGAGAGTAACTTTTTTTAATATATAGGGATAATACAATAACCATATACTTTGTATTCTGTTATGATTTATCATATGAAATAAACAAGTCATATTTTATATGAAATAAAACTATTTATTTGATAGATCTAAGAAATTTTTAAATAAAAATATGTATTCTGCATTGGGTTAATTTCACATTTATATGGAACTACTGCTTTAATGCGCAGTGGCATGATATTATACCGTTTTTTTTTTTTATATAAATCTCAGAAATGTCACTGTGCTAAATCTTGTAAATAGTTTTTCTAATTCTTGCAGAGTGGTGGGCTGTAAATTTCGAATCCTCCTTCCCCTCCCAACGCCTTTTTGTGACGAAACATATTCGAGCGAATTAAGATTAGGACTATTTCCAAGCCTAATAAAGAAGAAATTCTACGTTATTCTTTGTAGGATTTAACTTAGAGTGAAATATATATATATATATATATATATATATTTTCTATATTACTTACAGAATTAAAGGCGCTTTTGAGAGTGGATAGGTAATTTAACAATTTGATTAAAATTAACGTACCTTAGACGCCGTATAGGAATGCGCATTATCAACTTGAAATGCTGTTTGAAAAAAATTCTGAAATACCTCCAAAATAGTCGGTCAGGCGCCGCTTTTATAATCACTGTGTTTTATTTTGAGTTAATTGATCCCTTGAGCATGAAAATTTATCTGATTCTTTGAAAAATTATACACCTCTGTACCATAATGTACAGGGAATGTGTCACGTTTTCAAGAAAGCAATTTTCATTAAGTCAGTTACATTTTTACTGTTCTAGTAGTCTTTGCCATCAGCTCGAAATAAAGCAAACTTGACTCACCGGAGAAACTCAGTTCAGTCCGATAATTAAATGCCTTTTTTTTTTTTTTTTTTTTTTTTTTTTTTGTTGTTGTTGTTAACTGATTCTTTTTCTTTTTAATACTTGTCCTTAATAATGGCTTTTTTGCACATCGTCTGGATTAACCTGCTTTGTTTAACTGTTTCCGCACTATTTTTTGAAGAAAGTATTTTGCTATACCCTTTATTTATTTATTTATTTATTTATTTTTTAATCTTTTCTAAGTTCTGAACATGATACATATCGATTTTTTAAACATTTTCTTTTTAACTTGCGGTCATCTAGCTTTTTTGAAGAAACATTTATATTTTCTTCTTAATCGTGAATAGGGGGTAACTCATAAAATTTTCTTCCGATTATTCGAACAATTGGACGCATTTCAAGGATTACTTTGTACAGGGTGAGGCATTTTGATTTTTGTTTAATTTTTTTTTTACTGGTACTCTTTTCCTCTTCAGGATAAAACTTTTACTGAAATATATGAGGTATAACAAGTTTTTTATATTACCAAAGTTTCAAAATAATTCTTAAAAAATTTTTCAAGATATTTCACAAAACGTCGAAATTTGAAAGTGTCTAAATACCTATTGGCAGATAGTGTAGAGAGATGATAACTTTCTAATTAAAACTAGGAAAATTGTGTTCCGATAATTATACAGCTCGCAGGAATGATTTGTTGAATGAAAAAACATTGGTTATGACAGTAAAAAATCCTGTTTAAATATGCTCTATTACAATCTTTTCGACTGAACATTTTAATCCATTTGTTTCACAAAACTAAAGCAAAAGTTTATTTTTTTTCTCACAAAAAGTTGTTTTTTAATTGCAAAAAGTAAAAAAATTGATTTCGTTTTTTTTTTTGTCAAGAATATTTTTTGTGTTGCAGTAACAAGACTGAGTTTCTTTTTCTTTTTTTTTTAACACGCTTTTATTAGCTTCACCAGTATGTATGTATGTTTGTGTGTATGTTTGTAACTGCTCTGGGAGCAAACAAAAAATGTATATTGTAAAAAAAGACTTTCCCTACGTGAACACCGTGGCTGTTAGGCCACCGCGCTACGAACCTAAAGGTCTAGCGTTCGATCCCAGTCAGGGGAGATTTTTTAAAAATGGTTTTTGTTTAATTCTAAGTCATTTTAATTAAAGATTTAAATGTATGTAAATATTATGGTGTGTCACTCACACGATTTTCTCTTACCCTGCATTTTAATACTATAAAGATAGATATTTTGTGCTTTTTAGTTCACATTTCAATAAAAGCGTGTTTTTAATTTTTTAAAACTATAATATTATTTTATTCTTTATTATTAATATCGACATCGGATAGACGAAGAAAGAGGAGGATAAGCTTATTGAAGACACGGTTCCTTGTGACATGCTGTAAATAAATCTAAAAATAGATCAGCAACCATATTTGTCATTTGATTTTCTGGTATCCTTTTCAGTTGTTTGCCATTCGAACTTTTGTATGTTTTTTACTTTTATGGTGTTTGTTTATAAAAATTTTGTTATATTTCATTCATTTATTTATTTTTATTTGTAGATAGTGTAAGTGCCCCAGTGATTGACACTTTCAGAGCAATCTCAGATGTTTTTAATGTTCTAGTCATCAGAAAATATTTTCAGAAATCTTAAGTTAGTACATATGGTATGAAAGACATTCAGAACCCCATATATGTTAAAATATATGCATTTTATAACAATTATTTTTTTTATGAATTTTTATTTGACACCCACTCAATGTTCCAGTAATTGACACTGCGAGTTTTTCATTTTATCAGTAATTGGACCCCTATGTTAAATTGTTTGACAATGCTAGTTATTCATTTTACCAGTTATTAGCACCCTGTGCTCCAGTGTTTGACATAAAATGTTAAAATTCTTATACGTAAAATATATGATTTTATTATTTTTCTTATTTATTAATTATTTCGGGATAGATGTCAATTACTGGAGCATGCCAATCACTGGAGCACCTACCCTATAGCTTCATCAGACAAATTTGTGTTGCAGTACAAAACTGAGTTTTTATTTTTTTTTACTTCTACACTGAAAACATATTTTGTGGCTGATATCCAGAAATTAAATTACATGTTTGTAGTAAAAAGCGTTCTATATCATCCTTATAAATTCTAATTTTCATTTCTGGCGAGTTCTAAAAACCACTAACAGAATTCTAGGGCATTTTCCTACAGTATCGTGGTCAGACTTATGTAAAAAATCTCTGCAAGTAAATGCGAACACGAGAGGCGAGTTTTAGGAGCTATAATTTTACTTTACTCCCAATTCCAGGAAATCGTGCGAGAAGGAAGTCCTCCATGTTCCCATCAAAAATTGGGTGGGGGGTCACCGAAGCGGGAGAGCCATCCCTTCCGTGGAGGATCAAAATTATGATGGCATGTCTCCGGACCACCTCTAGGGGTGAGTTCCAGACCGTCGCCAATTGCCCATCTGTGCAGCACTAGTGCGACGTAAAACCCAACCACATCATGTGAGAATGTCCCGCAATACAGGATTCATAATATTCATAATATTGTTTCCCAATCTAGAAAAAGTGTGGACTAGAAATTCTCCAACGCTCCTCTTCTATCCAGATTATTTGTATACCTTATACGCATAACTCTGAAATCTAGTATAGGAATTCAGGAAAATGACTACTTATTTGTTTTAAATGAAGGCGGTATATTTTTGTTGTCCTTAACGTAACAAAAATGTTAATAAAGCAAAATACATTATAATCATATCTTATAGGATTTTCGCTAATCATATCATATAAGATAAATATTTTTGTCGATCTAAATGATATAGCCTAAGTTAGTACCATTTAATTCAGCATTCAAATATTACAAAAAAAAATAAATAAATGAATAAAATACATATAAAAATAAATAAAAGTAAATAAAAAAGAAAGTGATTCTTCTTATAGACTGTATTGTATTCAAAATATTTTGTAAACCTCTTTAGCCAAACAAAACAATTTATATCATTTTTCAATAGGAGACAGGTTTTAATGAACCTGAATAACACGCAAACACACACACACACACACACATCTATATATATAGATATATATATTAAGCATTATAAAAGTATTAACGGAAATGAGAGCCGAGAACAGGGGAATTTGAAACACAAAGGAAAATTTGGATACCACTATTTTTATACAGTATTTTGTATAATTGGCTAATCCTTGATGCCCACCTATGTCTTTTTAAAAAATATTACTGTATGAAAATTCTTGTATAGAAATTTCCCTTTGTGGAAACTCTAGATGATTTAGATAGAAAGTCGAGCAGAAATCATGAATTCTTTTAAAGTTGATTGGAAAATATGTAGGGAAAAAAAAAAAAATGGTAAAGGGTGTCATAAATTTCAACTCATACTTTTCTTCTTGGTCAAAATACATAGATTTAAAGTTTTAGAAAGAAGAAAAGAAAAGAAAAATGTCCAATTTAAAATATATTCTCTAAGCGATTATTTCGTTCATTTCCTGCACCTGCACAGATAATGGCGAAAAGTGCGTTCTAAGTAGGATATTTTTCAGGCGTTTCTACACTTGTTATTTTATTAAGTATTTAACTGATTTAAAACAAACGAATGTAGACAGGTGCATGAGTTCGATAATAAGATCATAAGACTTTAAGAAATTGAATTTGTTCTAATCCTCTCTTCATGAATTCCTCGATAATTTTATTTGAAATAGTGTTTAAAAATTGATAGAAGTGCGATAAGCGAAACTAAACGTAGCCCAACCAACTCTATACTTGGATATATAACCGCAAGTCAATGTAAAATTTGCAGATCTTATAATCTGGTTGATGCCCGATTCTTAAGACATTTTTTCAATTGTTAAAGATGAAACTTTCGGTAAGTAGGGATTTTAATTTTGTAGAATTCCATACTGCTTTGACGTATTTTTAATAGAAATAAAATTAATAATAATAAATAACTCTAAAGCTAGTTCTATAATATATATATATATTCTCTGACTTTGTTTTTAATCAACTATTATATTTCTATAAAATATGAAAATTTTAGTTGGGAAAAGGGTAACTTGGCAAATTACAAACTGTCAACGCTTTGAACTAAATTAAATATTATGAATCTATGAACTGTGGAATTTTCAATGAAGTTTAGTTATTTGCTAACGAATTATTCATGATCACTATATATAAACGATTTATAATTTTTGTTATAACAGTTTAAAAATTTTTAATTAAGAGAGAAAACAAATTATTTTATTATTTATTTATTTATTTTATTTTAATGCTAGCAGGCGTTGCCCGCTTCGAATTTTGCTTCATGTTCCTGATTCCTTCGGCATCGTCTTCCTTATCCACATTTTCTGCCGTCCGTGTCCTTACTGCCTGAGACAAATAATTTGTATTTTTATCAAACGATTGTTGCAAAACGGACAATAATAAAAAAAAAAATCGAAGTATCTTTTTAACCGACTTCAAAAAAAAGAGAAGGTTTTCAATTCAAACCTATTTTTTTTTTTTTTTTTGTGTGTGTGTGTGGTTTTTCAGCTCATAACTTCTGCACGAGCCCTCTGTGGCTTAGTGGTTATGTCACCACACAGCCAATCGCCTTCGGGCGTAGGAGAGCTGGTTCGATTTCCGTGCTGTCTGTGGGTGTTTTTCCAATTATTTGTATTAGTTTTACTATTAGTACAGTGAATGGATATAAATTAAATTAAGGATGTACAATCGGTAACAAAAGTGTCCGAACACTAGCAAAAATTTCTATGTAAAAAAAGTACACTTCATAAGGTTTTGTTAAATAAATTCTTATCGAATCATGTTCTTACACTAAGAACTGGATTAATAATAATAATAATGCAAAATTAAGGCGTGTACAGGTTGTATATAGGTTGTGTAAGTATGTAAAGGTTCCTTCAAAGAAATTTCCAAAACACTTGTCAACAAAGAAGTCTTGTACCTTGATCTTAAAAAATAAAAATAAAAATAAATAAATAATGAAAACAAAGCTTTGATACATAACAATTAAAAAAAAAAAAAAAAGATTTTTTTTTTTTTTTTTTTTTAGAATATAATTATTACATTAAATCCTATCAGGATTATAAGTGTCATCTACTTGTCCCAATTAACTATTACAGGGTTATAGTTTAATAATGCAAATAACTTCTGATAAAGGCTGCTATGTTGTCGAGAAACTAGAAAGTTCAACCTTTAAAAAAAAAAAAACGAAATACGCGATAATTTTACAACCTATGTTTGAAGTACTGAATAATTTCGTCGTTAGATGTCAAAATTTACGTTTAAAAATGTAAATAATTTCCGACATTTACAATTATTTCTTGAATCTCATCGATAAAATTAGCAATTCTTCGATGTTATTTCCCGTAATATGTTTCAATTCTGCAACCTATTAATGAAATATACAAGCATTTCACTCTTCTTTGTTAAAATTTACGTTTAATTGCAATTAATTAATAAAATAAAATATTGTTTCGTTGTTAATCAATAAAATTCGCACATTTCCCCAACTTTTGTATCAGTTTGTACTATTTATATTTATATTTACAGTTTTAGATGGTAAATGCGTTTTTTTTTTTTACTTAAACCGCTATTATTTTTAAAGCTAAGTGATTAACGGTGAAAGAAGCTCAATTCCGTATAGTTGTTGTTGACAGGTATGTAATATATATGACAAAAATGAGATTTTCTAACACTGAACACCATATCAATTAACTTGGAGGAAAAAAAACTGTAAAAATATAATAAATGTTTCTGTAATAGAAACAAGGGTGTTAAAAAAAAAAAATATATATCCGAATGTTATACGTGATGCATGCTAAAGTTCTTATAAAGAAATAATTCATTTCATAATTAATATAACGATCGATATATTTCCAGTGTTATATGAGACAGGAGCAAAAAGTACTTGCTTCTAAAGCAAAATAGAAAACTAATGCCTTTGGAAATTGAAAGACTGTTTTGTAAAACTTGGACTTTAATATAACAAATAATAATTTAACAAATTTTTCCTAAAATTTTGAAGACTAGACTATACTAGCTTCAAACTTAGTTCATATCCATCGACCTAGTCCTGCAAAATTTTCTGTGATTTTCTCCAAAACTCACAGGAAGACCACCATGGAATGCACTCCTCCGAAGACCTGAGTCTCAAAGGCAGACAAACAGGTTAGATTCTTCCATTATCTCTGATACGTTTAAATTAGTCCACAGATGAACGCAGAATAAATTATTAGAAATTTTTATTATTAGATTTATTAGATTATCATTTAAACCCAGATTCTTTTTTTTATCTTTTTTAAGAAAAATGAAATATCTCTTAATAATTATAATAGATTTTATATAAATTTATCGCACTAAAGCTATTATGAAACCTAAAATCGCTATTTTTTGACACGTTAGAAAAAATCCCTTTTATTCGTAATCATAAGAATAGGCAGGTATCTTATTCATTCACTAAAAATCTCACTGTTTTTATTTAAATGTAAAAACAAATGATTTTTGACAATAGTGTATCAAAATTATTATTATTATTATTTACATTTTTATTATTTATTTTTATTATTTATTTATTTATTTATTTATTTTTGTATGTGTGTCTACCGAAATATGTTATATTCTTGATTTACAAAATGTATGTTAAATTGCAGCTAATTACTCGAACACGTATTTATTTATATCATAGATTGCTAAAGTGAGGAATCATATATCTGTGTTCTTCCGTCAAAAATCGAACTGTTTTGCTGATTCAAAAAAAAAAAAAAAAATCATTAAATATTTAGCAACAAATCCGCATATTTCAGAATTTAGGTGTATGCTTGCTAAAATATGCCATAGATTTTTATTAACTAACGCTTAATACAAGGAAATGCTATTTATTTATGAATATTGTATTATTTTGAAGGGGAAAAAGAATAAATAAGTGAACAAACAAAGAAAGAAAGAAAAGGAAAAGAAAGGAAATAGTATGTACAGTTATTATTATTTTATTATTATTTATATCTTTAAACGTTAAAAAAAAAATTAAAAATGTAGTACTCTGTAAGCCGAGTTTATATATATTTCTATTAAACACACAATAACATGCATTAAATCTAATGATAGACAGTTATTTTACACTTGGAATTAGACATATGGAAATAAATTACAGCAAGCTTATCAGTATGTATAATAGATTAAAACCATCTCCGTATCTGTGGTTATGGCTGTGCTTTGCTCAGCTGCAATAAATAATATAACTGTTTGGGTTGCGTCTGGATATGACCTTTTTTAACCTTTCGTTCAGTATTTGTTGATCTTAATCAGCAAAAACTTCTCATTTCCGTTTCAACATAACATGTTTAGTTTGTAATCTGCACGAATTTTGATTTTTTGAGATTATTTTAAACGCAAAATATTTTTTGGATTTTTTATTTTTGTTGAGAGAAAAAAGCAAATCTTCCTGTCTTAGCAATTACTCTGTTTAATATTTAATATCAAACTAATACTGTTTCGTTTAAACAAAATATGAATATCTCCGTCTTAAAACACCTATAGAAGACTGTTCGCTCCCCTTAAAAACGACCATAGAAAATTCTGATCGTAGCAAAATTCCGTGATTTTACACTCAAAGAATTTATTAATAGTATTACTATTTTTATAGTTCCAATCTTTAATTTAAAATTTTACAGATCTGCCTTCACCGCTTTCCCTACTTCGCTGTAATAATTTTAGCACTTCGTAAGTATGCGTTCACATTTATTCACCCCACCCCACCAAAAAAAACAAAAAAAAAAAAACTTTTCTAAGCTTAACACTTAATGTCGAAAGAAAGTCAATTTTATGAGGACATCTCAGTAATTTTTTTTTTTTCAAAAAGGATTTTTATGAAAATAATAATAATAATAATAAATTTGTTTTAAATTATCCCATATTACTGGACCAATTACTCGTTTTAAAAGTATTGACGAGTTCTTTTGTTTTTTATCCATACTGAAAATTTATATACCTCCTGTGGAGAGGGGAGCAGTTATTCTTTCGAAAGGAGGGGGGGGGGGAGGTGCCCATACACAAATAACTTTTCCTTGTTGATTAACACAATCATATATATATATATATATATATATATATATGTGTGTGTGTGTGTGTGTGTGTGTGTATATATATATATACATAATATATTGAAAAAATAAAAGTAATTCTCATTATGAAATTTTTACGAAAATTTGCCCTATACTGCCACATAAAAAAAAAAAAAAAAAAAAAAAAAATCAGTATGACAGTGAAATCTGTTGATTGAATGATCACTAAATGTAATCCAAACTAAACTAAGTCAAGGTCCAACTAAATATGATGTTTGGTTAAATTTCGTTCATTCATTCGTAAGGTATAGTATCCATAAAATGTTTGATACGCATTGACACACATGCACACTCATACATAAAGAGAGAGATTTTTTAAACGTGGTTTAATCGTGTTCAAGACAACTGAAAAAGTGTAAATTCATCAAAAACTGGAAGATCAAAAATTTTCAAGATTTCAGGAAGAAGAAAAAAAAGATAGTTTTATTTTGATTAAAGTATTCCAGAAAGGTAATAGATAAATGAATAAAAGTTAAAATGGCTCAATCTTTTCCTTAAAATATAAGATTACGTTCATTGGCAACGGTTACTTATATAAACCTTTTAAAATTTGTTTTACACTTTTCTACTTGATGCCAAAGGAAAAAAAGAAAAATCGTTTTCAATTGCTATATTTTGTCTGAAAGAAATAGATTTATAGTCCCAATGCCTTTCTTTATAATAGAAATTCAGAGCTCAAAGTCTCCACCGTTTCCAGGACATTTCCCATCACTAAATTTAACCCTTTCATTCCTCGTGATATCAGTTGGAATCATAACATTTCAGATTTTCTTTCCTACCATCTAACACTCACGCTGATTCAAAATGAACTATATTAAAATCTCTGTACATTTTTCCTCCGACAAATACATATTTTAGATGATTTCATTATCCTTCACTGTTAAAAAAATGCAGAAAAAATACAGAAATTCTCTGTAATTTCAGAAAAAAAGTCGTAAAATACGTTTGTCTACGTAATTTTTCCGTAATTTACGCCTTTTTTTCTGAAATTACAGAGAATTTCTATATTTTTTTTTCTGCATTTTTTTAAAAGTGTTGTTTATAAATGAAAGTATATTTCACTCTATTCTGATAATAATATTGGAATCAGTTTCCTGTTTTGGGGCAATTTAAGTAAATTAACAGTTTGAAATAATTTTTATTTTATTTTTTAATTTGTATTTCAATTAATTAGAATATGCATTTCTTCGAAAATGTTGATATTTTTATTCATTGAAAAGTTATGATTTTAAATGGCATCAGTGGTTATATTAAACATAAATAAACACATTTCTAGTTTCTTTGTTATCTATATTAATTCATACTCTGCTATTATTCCTATTTAAAAAAATATATATATATATTATCTTTGAAATAAATTTATGACTAATTATAAGATTTATTGTGTTATGGATGGAAAAAGTTGGGAATGAAAGGGTTAAATAGCAATTTTTATCATAAAATAAGTCAAAATATTATTGATACTGAACAATAGGTGGAAAATGTCCTTAAAAAGGGGGGTATTTCGAGCTCTACATAAATTAAAAATTCAAAGAAGCATTAAATGTAAGACAATATAAAATAGCACATAAATTTAATATAAAATCCAGCTTCAAAATAAGTATATGTGTTCGATGACGGATATCAATTTTGAAAATTAATTAATTAAATTACAATAAAAAAATAAAAGTTAGAGAAAACTATTCTAGAGATTCAAAATACCCTATTATCTCATACATTTCCTTTTCGATAGAATTCCCCGCTATGTCATCATTCGGATTACGAAACGAGCATAGAGCGCAGCTGGCGCCACCAAGTGGAAATTTGCTAAGAAAAAATTTTTCTTAAGTGTTTACAGGGTGAGCGAACAGGGAGAGGGCCCAGCAGACGCCACCAAGTTAAAATTTAATACGGTAAGTTTTCTCAAGGATCGCGAACGACCTGCTTGCAGAAGGGGTTATTAAGATATACTGAAATAAAGCAATTTTCATTTTAGTTTAATTAAATTAATTATCTAAATTTTTTTATATTTCTACCTCTATTTAAACTCGGATTAATATTCTTAAAATGAAAGAAAATATAAAAATTTTAATTATGTTTTCATTTCAAATGACACAATAAAACTTTCAATTTAAGCTCTAAAGATCTCTGTGGAAATTAATATATTTGAAAGTAATTCATTTTAATTAATCAACACAAAATATTAATATTATAAAAATTAACAACTAACCTTTTCCATGCTTGCCTCGTCGTCAGATCAGACAAAGAACATCTACTACAAAACCGCAGATGTTTCCGTCTAAAGTCCAAAGGAAGTCACGTTGCTATTAGTTGCGACCGGAAGAAATATTTTTTTTACAAATTTTGGTGCTGTAATTTTATTTGATAGCATCGGTGCTTAAAAAAAAAAAAAAAAACGCAGAAAGTGCAGGAAAAATTGCAACTTTTTTTACAGTGTTGAATGAAGAAAATGTGTTGTTTTCTATTAAAAACGCTGTCAAAAATATAGTATTATTAGTAATATTCACTTCAAAAAATAGAATTACATAAATAAATATATATCACGCAACTTTTGAATATCTTTTGGTTAGGCTTAGCCTTAAAAGTCTCTTAATTTGCCACTGACTTAAAGTATATTATCAATGCATACATTTCCACAATGACGCAGAATAACCGAAGAATTTGAGAATTTGTTATTTAGGAATTCTGCAACGTCTAATTTCCCACCTACCTCTTTGAGCTTTACATGAAGCCTATTTTAAATTTAGAAAATGATATTTTATCAAAGCTACATTATTATGTTTTAACTACACAAGTTTGGAGAAAAGAAAATGTGTGTTATTTAGAAACAAAGTTTAAATTCAATGGCTTCTCAATTGTGAAGAAAAATAAAATTGTTATTGAAAAATAAAAATACCAAAATTAAATATTAAATATTAAAAGAGAAATTTAGCATTCCCCTTCAGGAACCTGAGGTGGTAATGTATGTATAGAGTTTTAAAGACCTCTTTCTAATGCTAAGCTGAAAAATTTGTTTCAGTATATAAAAATAAAATCGCAGAAACATAATCAGAATTTAAACAAACTAACACTAATGATTTTTCGAAAACGTAGATAAATAATGTAAATTGAAACAATTAAAACCTTTTAATTTATAGAATTTGTTGTCTAAACTAAGTTTTCTCAGCAATCTCAGTTAAAGGGCCACCTCTGTGAAGGATCAATTTTCTATATCAGGATGAGTGACTTCTTAGAAAAGTTCCACTGTATACACTTCTGTCCAACGTATACGAATATGAAAAGTTTCTTAAGAACTTTTATTCATGCATCCTGTACATATTTAATTTAATGCGAAAAAAATAAAAGCGTGCATTCAAAGATTGACATGGTGATATCCAAAACCGCAAGAATGCAAATATTAATATTATTAATGACAATATTGCCATGTATATTTTCCAACACGGTCTCAGAAATGGCATGAGGTGGTACTGTAGTAAATAGTCGTATAATAAACTTTCTCTATATAATGCATCCTTTACGGGTAATGGTGTTCACCTAAGGCTCACCCCTCGGTGAATTTTCGTTTCCACCACTGGTCCTAGGGGTTGTTTGGAGACATGACATCACAATTTTTATCCTTCGCGGAGCGAGAGACTGCACCATTTCCGTAACCCTCAGAAGGAAACAGTGAGGATAAGGCAGCAATTCGCATATGAGGTCTTGAACTTTGGTCAAATGGGTTTTGCTGTTTGCTTTAATTTTTCATTGTTCGCACTCAGAGTACGGCATTCAAGGGCGAAGTTTTGTTTCACTACAAATTTATGAGCACAATCCATACGCTACGCCAATTATAATCGGTTTTTCACGTTCTGTTTATGGAGCAATTCATTCAATCGGTCTTCATTGTAATCATTTGACTGACCGGAGCGTGGTCTCTCCTTTTGATGAAAATTTCCAATTTTGAAGCTCAAAAATGAATGACTTCCGAAACTTCGAACGCACTACTTATTCTTTATACACGGTGCAATGATCAGTATTGAGAAAAGGTAAAAGCCACGCCTCTGTTGGTATTTACCTCTTTAAATCCAATTTAACCTATGAGAAATTGATTGTAAAACTGTATTGCGGGCAGAGCACCCCAAGAGTTTATAAGTGAAACTAGTCGAAGAGAGGCGGAGCCTTCTTCGACTTAACATCTTTCACTTAATATACTCCTTTCACTCCTAATATACTTCTTTCACTCCTTTCACTCTTTCCCGTAATATCCTCCTTTCACTTAATATACTCACTGATGCTTTTTCATTTGCACTTCAATTTCAAAATAACAGTTTTAAAAGGAATGATAGTCGAAGAGAGGCGAAGCCTCCTTCGGGAATTAATGAGCGGAGCGGGGCAGGGGACAAAACCACCTAGTTATTTAATAAATCTAAAACTGAGGAACAAAAAAAAAAAAAAAAAAAAAAAAAAAAACTTATGAAACAAAATTTGGAAGAAACACGCTGCATTTTTTAAATTATCATCATTATTATCATTTTTTAAATTTTATTTTTATTTAATTTTTAATATTTAATTTTCAATGTTATCATAACGTGACTGTCAAATGCATAAGTAAATTTATTTTTTTATAATTTTTCATTATTCGCCTGAACATATGTAGTTACATATTATACATTTTTTATACGTCGAAAGAGAACAATAAACTTTTTTTGGCAACAGTTACAGTTATTATTTAAATGCTTAATTAAAAAAGCTAATATTAGTTTATTATTTTCATATTTTATTTAATTAAGAAACAATCAAAAATTCAGAAATTAAGCTTCTAGATACACTCGAACATGTTGAGGGGCATCTTTCTTCAAATCACGTGACCCTCGGAAGTACCATCTTTATGCCATGCTGTCCGCTGACACATAGATATTGCCTTTTATAAAGATACTTGAAGCAATACAATTATACTCTTCATAAGAATTTGTAAATTTATTTGTTTCGCATTTTATTTTTGTGTTAAAAATAGGGTGGCAACTGTTTTGAACTACATGTTATATAAATTAAGACTTGTGGTGTGATGACGCACCAATAATTTGAACACAATAAGACCACGAATAATGTCGTTTCCAAATACTAAAAATTATTAGTCTTTCATTATACTAAAAATATATAAGTTCTCACTAGTTTTCTTTTTCTTTTTTTTCTCTTCTTTTTTATTTTACAGTTCTTAAGTGCAGCATTTATTTTATTTTGGTTTTGCAATAGATTATTATTTCTATTATTTGTTTTTTAATTTGTCGTTACTAATGACTGATAAAGTTTAAATATGTAGTTCTCTTTTAAACTTTAACTTTCTTTCAAGGTGTTCCTTTTCTTGTGTATCATAATCTGCTACCAGATGATGCTGACCTTTGAAAAAAAACTGGATATGAGGGATTTAGAACTTCTGAGGAAACAGCAAATTTGTTGCTAAACGAAAAAAAACAATCATCAATTCTTACTTTTTTTTAATTCTACGAAATGATTGTACAGTGTCTGAGAAACATAAAACGTATTAATTGTGAATGAAATGTAACTCAAATATTAAAAATTAAATCTGAAATTTAAAGCAGTTTGTGTAATTATTGAAATGCCTGTGATATCCAAATATTTGCATTTTTTTTGTACGTACTGTGATGTCAATAACACATATACTTAGCATTAGTCAAAATATTAATTTTGTAGTCATTGAAAATAAATTTTCAATAACTAAATAAGCAATATTCAATAAATGATTGCAACTATTATATTCAATCAATATATTCAATAAATAATAAGCAATATATGATAATAGTTAAATATTCAAGAACACAGGTCTGTAAATATAATGTTGACAATATTTGCTTTGACAATTTTAGCCGCTACATATGTTTCTTGGTCTGGTGAAACCGAAACTGAAGCCAATTTTTCCTTATCACCTTTAAATTTTGGTCTATACAAGAAGTATAGTGACGCAATTTCTTCGTTTTCTGTAGTTTCTACTATATATCCATGATTAATTATAAACAATCATAGAAAAATACTATAAAAATCATCATGTAATTATATTGTTGGAAGAGTCGTAGAAGAAATTATGCCGACAGACACTCTGTATTGGCGAAAATCTATACGGGTTAGAGAAAACCTGGCTTCAGTTTCGGATTCAGCACACAAAAGTTTGTTGGTTGGGTTAGAGCCCCTAAATAGAATAATAGGCCGGCGAATCACCCCCATTTTTTTGTCTCCAAAGAGGACAGCATTCCCGCTTGGCATCCTTATCGCTTCCCAAATGATTTTAAGAAATCTTGATCTGAAGCTAATCCGGTCAAGATAAGAGCAATAAGCAACAATAATATTCCTAAAAACGAATTTTTCACAGTACATTCTCATGATGTCATTTTATTCTGAGGATATCCTATGGATGTACTGGGGTAAGATGTGTTGTTAGGATGGTTTCTGTTTCTTTTACAAAATGTCACCAAAACTCAAATGTCTGTGAACACTTTATATTCACTTCTTGAATGATTACAGCAGTTTATTACTAAGCAAACTTCTATATCATAGTTTACTTAGCTAAAATTATGAAATATAATAAAACAGGTTACTCTAAAGGAACGTAAGACGATAAAAAAAATATGTTTGTCGTTTGTTTATCAGAGAAATGTGCTGGGTACATGTGGTAACCCTAAGGCAACAAAATGCCTGATGCGCCAGCTCGTATATATAGGAGCCTTAGGTTGGGTTAAGGCTCCTATATATACGAGCTTTCCAGTAAGCTTTCTAATTTCAGTTATGCGATAATTTAGAAAAACTGACCACTATTCTTGCAGTTTTATCCAACTGAGTACTGTAAAAGAATCGTCCAAAAATAGGATTCAATTTTTTCTATTCTCAGATAATCCTTCACCGATTAGAAAAATCTTGCTCCTATAGTAGCTCCCACGAGCTCTAAACGGGTGATTTGCTAATATTTCAGCAGGGTTATTCGAGATTTAGTTTGCTGTAAGTGAATGTTCACCACATCATCAGTGGACTCAGATCGTAGAGAAATGTATGCGGCATAGGCTTCCTTGCTCGACAAAATTTTTCGTTTCGTTTGTTTCTATGTTTTATCAAACTTCAATAGTTCGTAATCAATTTCTAAGATATCAGAGTGTTTGTCCCATATTAAGCCTATCACTTGTGTTTTAGAATCTTGAGGAGGAATTTCAAAAAAAGTTGTACTTTCTCAGCCCCAAAGATTAAATTTTCCTTCTTTCATAATATCTGTGACAGACTTCACAAAGTTATCTTGTTCGGAAACGTTATCCCACATAACACATACGTCCATATTATGTTCATATTTCGTCCGAGTTACGTCTATAGACGAGTTCTGAACATAGATCTCCAGCTCCAGTATGTTCAGAATATGTGAAATTCCGAACGTAGACGTATCTACGAAAAACGTACAAAATATGGACGTCAGTTTAGGCACATAAATTGAATGAAAATTGAACTAATCCAGTTTACATAAATACTTGAGCTAAAACTGCACCTGTATGCCGCCATTTTATTAATGTGGATGTTGTAATCAAATATAAGAAAGTTTTATCTTCTACAAAATTTTGCGATTGAAATTAAATTTTCTTTTTTTATCTCATTTATTGTTCAGACTGCTGCTCTCTCAACTTTCTCTAGCTGCTTCTGCCTATTATTTACGTTTGTATCGCTTTTTCGTCTGTATTTGTGTTGCGTGGTTGTTTCTGTAATTCTTTCTAATAATCTGAAAAGATTTTAATTTCATTGAAGTCTATCTATGAAAAACTAATTAAATATATATATATACTTCGTGACGAAATAACTTACTTTGGCTGTATTAATATCTTTTTTCTGTATTTATGAAAATGTTAGTCCTTGAAATAATAAGTAAAAATTTTTAAATAAACACTATAATATTAAGCCTTTATTCTTAGATTAAAATAAAAAGTAGATTATTTTCAAATGTATTAAATACTAATAAAAACATGTTTACTTCTGATTTGATCGTTATTATGTTTTTGTTTTTCCTTTATTAATAAGTTAAAAACTGTATTTACACATATATCTGTTTGACAAATGCTTCTTTTTCTTTTATTTTTTCGCCCGCTGAGTAATTGTAATAAGTGTTGGAAAGATAAAAATGCATCAAACATCTTGTAATTTAACTTTTTTAAAAGTTGTCAGTTGAGAAAATTATATTGTTTTTATATAGTTTAACAGTTAACTAAAAAATCCTATTTACATTCCCATATGCATTGTAAATTTTAGCTGTGGTTTAAATACGAGTTTCTTTATTTTTTAACTTATTACAGAACTTGTAATATGTATAATTATAAAAATTCTAAGTTTAGACCTTTTTTTTATTGCTGTTATTTTAGAATTATTTTAACAGGGCTGAAACAATCCTGCAATAATACTCAGGATTTTTTAAATAGTATCACTATTCCCCCTGCAATTGTATCTAGCTATCTTTTTCTTTCCATTATCATCAGTATTCTTTATCATTTTAAAAACAAACTCAACATTTTCTTTCAGTTTATATTAACTAACATTTCTCTTAAAAATCAGCAAATACATTATAAAAAAAAGGTCTATCTAAATAAAATATTTTATGGCAAATGCATATCATATTGCGTTTGGTTTTTTTTTTTTTTTTTTTTTTTTCACTTTTATTAAAGTCTCAAATGTTTCTAACTTTTCTTTATAGTTTGTCGCTTTCTTCTTTTTGCTCTATATATAGCAATATCACTTTATACACAAATACAGATCCGACTAGCTAGATATTTGAAACTTTCAGAAAACGATGACAATGCATTTTTTAAAAATACTTTTACTTAGTCAACTGTTTTGGGTCCCCGCTGCGTTCGATAACGTTTATATGATTCAACATAAAGTTTATTTAACTATCTTCCAGGCTAGCTAGACATTTGCTACAGTCAGCAGCAAAATTATTGAAGCACACATCCACATTTTTTATTTATATTTTTTAGTTTGATCGCTAATTTTTATCATCAACTTACTTTTTTATAAGCAGCATAAGACTAAGATCATGACTCGACAAATATTTACGTAACAAAACAGTATTAAGTGCTTATCTTTTAAATAGGAATTATTGCCAGTGCTTCAATAATTTTGCTGCCGACTATATGGATTGGAATTTATAAATAAACATGTATATATTGTTGGATAATTTCTGTGAAATTGTAACTCTCTCACTACGATATACTGAAAAAGAGTTTATTCATTTAACTGTTGATTTCTTTACAAAACACTTTCAAGAAATTATTGTGGCTGTTAAATGGCAGTCTTTTATACTTGAAAATGCAATAACTGGTCATGAATAATTTATTAAAACTTTGGTTGGTAATAAGAAGTAAGAATAATTTGCTTGGCTTTTACTGGAATAAAATAAATTAATGCACTATATAAGGATGAATGCAAGAATAAGCTTAAATTCATGCATTTATCTTCATTCTATAAAAAATGAGACATGCAATATTTTTAAACAGAGTGTTAAAACTCTTGGTATAAATTAAAAAGTAAGATAAAGGCAACAATACAAGACTTTATACAAAACCTATTCATGCAGTGATGCACTATTATTTATTTTCTTATTTTGAATAAGTACATGTTTATTAAAAAATGAAAAATCTGGAGTGACTCTGCTGTACTTTTAAAACATTATGTAATTAACGGTTGTGTAGATAAAATAAGAAATGTCGTTAAATAATAAAACAAAAAATAATAGGGTGTTCAAGTAATTATATACACTATACAAAAGGTACTATACACTATACAAAGTACTATATACAAAAAGGTATAGTTCTATTTAATTTCAAGATACTTTATAAAACAATGAAGATTTTTCCTGCCAGGTTAATTCAAACAAATTTGATTAAAATATTTTATTTGGATTTACTTATGAAGTTCAAGAAATTATTTTACAGCTTTAAGCTTGCTTTTTTCATATATCAAGAGAGAATTAATGTCTCAAAAAAATAAAAAAAAATATTTTATTTTAAATATTTATGCATGAAAGATTAATATAGGGACTCTGAAAAGAATTTGAATACAGTGTGTTTTAAAGCATATTTTAATATATTTCCATACTGTACAATACAATGAAAGTAACATTATTTAGATGCAAAAAAACATATTGCTTATGATTGGTTTACAGAGCGCAAAAAAATTTTCAGGTACGTTGTGGAATGAAAATAGAAGGTTAAATGATGATTTTTTTTTTTTTTTTTTTCAGTAAAATGTAATTGTTTATTCATTCACATAGATTAAATATATGTACAGAAAACTCTTAATTGGAATATGAATTAATACACATATAAACTAGCAAGCGTTTCGCATTTTCCCATGAGAAAGCTGTGGAACATATTAAATGTAGAAAATTAAAAAAGTGCCTCATGTACTTTGTTAAAAGAATATTACAAAGCGTAAATTTTTTAAAAAACATTTTTAAAGGAAAAGCCTCATTAATTTTTACAAAAATGACCTGGCCTGTGTTCAAACCAGAGCTTTAAAAAAAAAAAAAAAAAAAAAAAAAGCTAATGCTCTGCCATCTGTTCTGTTAACTTCATTATTAAAAATTAAGTAATGAATAATTTCATATGTAACTTATGTCGATTTTTGCTCAACAAGAGTAAAAAGTGAGCAGGCCAGTATTAAAGCTTGGGGCACAAGCACAACTTCATCTAGTTATTTTTCATTCTTGTAAAAATTTGTTTGGCCTTTATTTAATTATTGTGTAAAGTATATAAACAAAGTTATGACTCAAGGGATCACAGACCGTCAAGGTCACCCAAAGCCCCTGTTATTCTATGGGTAAAATTGTTTATAGAATTGCACATTACCTAATTATTATTTCTAAATTCCATTTTCACATTCTAAAAATACACAACCATTAAATTAGTACTCCCTTTCTAAAAATTTACTTTTTTAAAATTTGAATTTTGAGTTCAAAAATGCGTTTCACTAAATACATTTTCCTCATTTTTTAGCCGTAAAATAAAACTTTAAAATTTTAAAAAATCAATTTTGGGGAACGAGTACTGATTTAACAGTTGTGGATTTTCTGAATATGAAAACAAAATTTAAAAATTTCAATTTGGTAAAAAATAATTCTATAAACAAATTTCGCCATAACTTGCATGGGATTTGGTGACTAGAGATGGGAAAATCACAAAAGGAGTGAACAACTTTAAACTTTTCTATACCATCATAATGTGATTATATTTTTTAAAAAAAGATCACTTGTAATTCTGCATCTATTCACATAAAGAAAATATGAAATCTATTTCATAGGAGTATGAAGGCAAGTCAAATATTGAATGAGGACATCACTTAGTGGAGTAATAGTTCATTGCGCCAAAGGACCTAAGTTTGAAAGCTAGATTCCATAAAAAACTGATTTACATACATGGGTGCTGGCAATGAATGAAATTTAAAAATATAAAATATTTTGTGTGAAAAAATAAATCACAGGGGAAGTTTTTTTTTTCTCTTTGTGCCGTACTCCAGATAACTTTAAAAATATTTTAATGCTTTTTAATTATTGAATTATATATATAAAATAATCTACAGTTTTAAAATAATTTTTTGAACTCTTTCTGTGGATTTCACAAAAAACCCTTTATGTAGATTTGATTTTGCTTAGACGGACATATGACACTAGTATTAAGTTAAAAAAAAAAAAAAAAAAAAAAAAAAAAAAACATTGCACTCACTAAGGATTTCATTCTGCCAGCACCTATGTTTGCATAAATCTAAAAATAACATGGGTAATTTTTGGATGTAATGTGAATGAAAATGGACATGTTTATATTATGTTCACATATGTCCATTTTACGTTATTTTGTTCAGCTAAAAGACGTATTTATTACGTAAAAGGTGGGGACATTTCAACATAATATCTACAAAATCTGATGAAATATAGACTGAATCTGGCTGTAATATGGACATGTCTATATTATGTTCACTATAATCTATTTTACGTTATTTTTTTCAGCTAAAAGACGTACTTATGACGTAACAGGTGAGGACATTTCTACTTAATATCTACAAAATCTGATGAAATATAGACTGAATCTGGCTGTAATATGGACATGTCTATACATCCAGATTACGTATTTTGACTTAATCTGGACGAATTTGTGTTGTCTGGGATGTATGCTGGTCACTCAGTTATCAACATAGAAACTATCACGCAATCTTTCCAGCAGTTTTTTACAATACTTTATTTTCAATGATTCAGTTAACAAATGGTGATGAATAATTGCAATGAGAAAAAATGGGCTGCTATAGTTATCCCAAAAACACATCGGGTATGGCGGAAAAACATTATGGCATCTTTGTTATCATATCAAAAGAATCTTAAGAAATCTCGATCTTTTTCGTGCAGAATTATCAGCAAAAATGCTCTTTTAATTTGCGTAATTCCAAAATAAATAGTGTAAAAAAATCTTTATACGGAATGTGAGCGGATAATCAGAATTTGAAAGTTTGTAAAATATAAAAGAATAAACATGTTCAGTGTTTTCTCTGAAACTCTCGTACTGAATTTAACGGCTTACATCAGATTAAGAGTTCATAATAAAATTGCATTAAAATATATTTCAAATGATGTATTATAAGTAATTTAATCCTAATTAGAATTGAAAATATTGGAATAAAGATGTTTTGGGTTTTCTGTGGTTTTCTCTAAATCTCCCGTACGGAATTTAATTGCTGTGCGATTCAAAATGTCACCAATCTTTAGATTGCACTAGTAAATAAGCATAATTTTATCATATAATTCGCACATTCATTTCCTTAATTTTAATATATTAAACAATTCGTTTCTTTAAATTATAGTTTTCAATTGATTGATGATCGATTCTATCAACTAATTAGTTGTTTGCTTTATTGTACGTATTAATGTGATTCTTTAGATATCAAAAAATAAATAAATAACATATCAATTTCCTTAATTGCAATAATATTTTAAACTGTTTGATCCTGTGTATCGTAGTTTTTCAGTTGATTGGTAATTGATTCTATCAACTAATGTGTTAATTGTTCGATTGTATTAACTTGATTCTTTAGATATCAAAAAATAAATAAACAACATTTAATTTAAGCGTACAGAAACGTTGCTATTCTTTTTCTAAATATCTTAGTTTTACTTTAACGAGTGCATGTTGGTAATGTGCGGATTATCTAGGTATTTCGCAGAATACATAGGTAATTTGAGAAATGAAACAATTTTCCACACTTTAACGGATAACCCTAGTTATTGGGATAACCCTAAACGGATAACCCTAGTTACCTTTCTAATCTGCAGATTAACTGATTTCTGCACTTTAGCGGTAACAATTGCACTTTTATCACACATAGCTGTGTCACAAATCACCAGTGGGTGCCTTATAGTAAAGCTTAGTCAAATTAATGAAAATCTAATTTTGTGATTAAATTTTAAATGAATATTTCAATAAAATTTCTGGTTAATTTAATGAAAATTTTCATATAAAATCTAGAAAAACACCACAGAACTGCCGTTTAAAAGTAATAAATATAAAAAATGAATAAACATCATAAAATGCAAGAACTCGCAACAAATGTTTCAGGCTGAAAGGCAAACACAAGCTTCGCTTGCGAAAAGGCCGTGTTTTCTTTCGACCCAATAGAATTTTTTAGAGTTCTTGCATTTTATGGTGTTTATTCAATGTTAGATACTTTTTCTTTTTTACACCAGTTCTATGGTGTTTTTTTATAATCTTTGTTGCTTCTTGGGCGTCTTGCACCAAGTAAGTAATTTTGTGAATGTCTGTTTTCTTTTATTGTTTTATTTGTTAAACCCCCTCTTTTTTTGCCACATTTTTTATGTCTTTCATTTCAAATTTTTATTTTACATTTTTTTTTTTTTTAATTGTTTAACTCTGCCTTTTTCGTGTTTTTGAAAAAAACGTGTATGAAGTGCCTCAACATGCATACAAAGCATAACATCTCTGTCTCCCGATTTATCCATGTGAGAGACATTTGTGTCATTTTTCAAACCTGGGTGCAACAAGATACTATTTAAAAAACTTATGTGTTTATAAAGAAGACTAACAGTTAATAATTTTCTTCGCTAGGAATTTAGCATTAAACTACTATTTATATATAGTAATATTTTCTAAAAATTTTCTACACTGAACTGAAGTAAACTATTGCATCTGAATAGTAATATTTTATAAATTTTCGCAAATTAAAATAAATAAAAATTACCAAATATAAATGGTGCTATTGAAAATGTCAAAAAAAAAAAAAAAAAAAAAAAATCTAGTTGGAAACAACCACACAACTACCATTACCTACTATTAATACATGTACTACACGTACTTTTGGGAGATAATATAATCAGAAGACATAAAACTGACCTCATAAAATAGACATCTAAAACTTTTCTGGTAAGAGAAAGCTGATACTCGTATAAACACATATACAACAGAATTTACATAGCAAGTTAAAAAATAAGGAAAAAAAGAAATCAGTTTAAATATTTTTTTTTTAACACTAATTTTTAAGATCTAAAACTGACCTACCTAATCAGTATAAATGTTAATTTTCTTGTAATAACCATGTAATACATGAGAAAGGATATCTAATGGGATTATGTAAAAATTTTCAAGAAAATCATTAACATAGCTTTTTAGATACCGATTTTTACCAAAATTTAGCATACTTAATTGTTGACCCAAAAATAAAAATTACATACAAAAGGATATGTAAAAGGAGATTAATATGGCAAGTTTGAAAAAAAAAATCTGTTCAGTTGTTTTTAAAGGAATGCACTTGTAAGACCTGAAATTGAGCTATTTATACAGAGCACCTATCAATTTTCCTGGACTAACCTATTAATTCATATAAAAGCGAAGTATTAGTTTCGAAGAAATTATATAAGATTCCACACACACATATTGACCAATTGCTAATTTTTTTTTTTTTTTTTTTTTTTTTTATTGGCTTAGGAGACCTTAAAACATGTAAATCAGTTGAAAACCCGATATTGAATTTTTGGACTGAACACGATACTTCCATTACTTACAGTAGTTGGGTAATAGTAGTAAAAAAAATAAGATAATAAAACCTAAATACAAGAGTAATCAGCCAGCTAAATAGTTACTATTTGGTTTCATGAATATTCAGTATTTGGCCAAATACTTAGTGGTGATAATAAGTGCCATGCATAATATAATAGGCAGTATTCTTTAATTTAAATAATAAATTACTTACATAACCAGACTTGACATTGAACAGAAAGATTTACACAATGTTGAAAACGTCAATGTAAAAAATGCTAAAAGCAAACAGCAGTTTCGGTAGCAAGCATTAAGTATATCGTTATCAGTGCAGAACTGCATCAAGTATACCATCCATCAGTTTACAAATTCTCAATCAGGTTTGACACAGATGATGGCAACAGGCCCTCACTAACGGCAGGGCATACGGGGCAAATGCCCTGGGCCTTCTGGCAGGGGACCCCCTAAAGGCGTATGCAGAAATTCTACAACCTAAAGAGGTCTTATGCCACTGCAAGGGGCCCCCCCAGAATAGGCTTGCCCCGGGGCTCCAGGTAGTCTAAGTCGGGCCCTGGATGGCAACATCACAATGGTTCTTTAGAACTGGTGTTGATATCATGCGTAATATAAAATACAATATTTCTCCGTGGAGTAAAATTATTTATCATTTGATAATAAAACTTTTAATTTAAATCTTGCCTTTAATAGAACTGCATTTGAACTTCAGCATTTATAACATAGTAGCATCATTGTCCGAAAAAGAATGTGCTATGCCGATATAATAAAACTGACATAACACATAAATTATCATTCAGATGTTAGTTCAATAAGCCTCCAAATGTGTTTGAATGTTCATCTGTTCAAATCTTCTTATCCCTTTCTGACCTAACCTACACAATTGTGTAGGCTTGACATCTACATATCCACATAAATTTTTGCATCTACAGCAGTCATATGATATTAACACAGGAAATAAGTAATCGTACGAATTCCTAGAAAGTGTAAATTACCATTTTCAAACAACAAATGGTGGTTGTACTCCATATTTTTCTTTCAGAAGGCAAAAACAGAATGCAATGTTTTATGGTAAATATGTTCCGGTCGGAAAGAGTTAACCACTTATTTTGAAAATAAAATAATCATCTAACCTTAAAACTAAAATCAATACTCTATACATTTTAGACTGCCAATAATTAAAAAAAATTCAGAATACTGGCACTAACATTAAGATCGTTAGTGATGAAATTACTACTTAAATTTTCTTTGCTTCTCAAAATATTCTTCGAAGAAATATTATAACAAAATATAAAACACACAAAAATTATAAATTTTAATATCTATTTAAGCAAAAGTTCCTTTAATAGTTTCAAGTCACTGTTATACATTTCGGACATTGAAAATATATTGTAGAAAAAAGAAATGTTTGAAAATATTGTTAAAATAAAAATGTATATTCAAGCAACATTTTTGTTAGTTTTTGATGTATTTCTTACAGATTAAAAACCTTTAAATTATGTTTTCTCAGTTTGTATTATTTCATGAATTCGTGATCTTCAAAATGATTAAACTTCTACAAATATTTAAGATAAAATTAGAAATTCTAACTTCTAAACTTTCATTAAATTATTTATTTTAATTTATAATTGTTGCCAAGAAAATTAAACTTTAAATTTTACATCTACTTTTTAAGATAGCACGCGATCGTGTTTTATATAAAAATCAAATCATTAAATTCATATTTTTATTTATTTTTATTTCATATTATTGCACGTGCACTATTTATTTCCTAATTCAAAATTATTAAAAAAAACATTTTCGATATCTCTTGTAACGATACTGATTATTATTAATTTTCTTTTCTTTTTCTTTCAAAAAAAAAAAAAAAAAAAAAAAAAAAAAAAAAAAAAGGTTTTGATGAAATTCTGGCAAAAGCAGAATTTAGTTTAGGACGGAGGACTATTAGTTTTTTTTTATTATTATTTATTCCCAATTATAACAACGCTTTCAAATTATTCAATTATATTTTCGATAAATTTTAGATTTCGATAAATGTCCAACTATCGAAAACGACAACGCAAAAATCACTGTCTGAGACTAATAGGCCCTCAGTCCTAATAAATAGTAAATAAGAGATTCTAGTTATAATAAGCAAGACAATATAAAATAACTATATTGCGGTTGATTCTCTCAATGCAAATTTAAGTAGCATTTTAAATAATTTTATATTCACATATATTGGTTAAAAGTGGACAAATAACTGGGAGAGGAAATGAAAATAAGTATCATGAAAAACGGCAGTTTTTCGAGTGACGCAAGCGGAAGGACAAACGGACGGAACGCTGCGAACTCATATATACGCCTAGTTCGACATCAAAGAGATTTGTAAAAGCCGACACTTAATATCTCAGCAAATATACCATATTTTGTTCTGATATTTTCAAAATAATCTTTTATCGTCGGTCTTAATCCATCCTGAAAATTTTACGTTCCTACATGCAGTATGTTTTGAGATCTGAATCTCAATTTAAAGCCAAAAAGGGAAAATGTGTGGTGTCCACTGTAAGGATGTAAGGATGTAAATCTCTAAAACCGCACGAACGATTTTAATATAATTAATATATGTTGTTAATGGGATCTTTCTGAATCGAGTAACGTTTTTGTTTTTTTCAGGAAAACTCTTGTTTTTTGTAAAAGTTGATTTGAAAATAGAACTATATTACTCCGCCAAAATGTATGCTTTTATTCGGCGAAAATGTCGTAATTCGGTTCTTACTTACAAGACACGTTGGTTGGCTGACCAACGTGAATGCAGTCAATAAATTTTTGTTATGAAGAATATAATTTTAATTTTAAGATTTCCCATTTCGTCAAAAAAGTATTTAGATAATATTTAAAATAAATTAAGAATTCTTTAATTATAGATATTCTATTTCATCATTATTCATAATGAATTAAAATTTTTTTTAAAGCGAAAACGTTTAATAAATCCCTCATGCACACAAATTTATACCATGGTCCATGGTCTTTGGAGCGCATGCGTACATCATACAGATGCGTACATCCTGTAGACGCTAAGCTAATTGTTTTCCCTGTATCCGTCCGCGGTGTTTGTTTAATTTGTTGATTAGAAATTGGAATTAATACGAAATTTTGCATGATTTAGACAAATATTGCTAGTGCTCGGATACTTTTTCTGTGACCCACCAGTGTACCACGCCTGCGTGAACGCGTTAATCATAATTTTTATTAAAGAAATTAAGAGTATGACAGTGTTTTTCACATTTTTATTTTCAATCGGTTTTCAATCGGGAATTAAAATATTTATTCAAAAATTCCACCTTCTTGCATGATTTAGTGGTAAGTGTTTTATAATTTTATATTCTTAAAACTTGCTTAATTTTACGTATATGTAATTATAGTCTTCGTCTGATTGCACGAAGGTATTGTTATTTGTAAACAAACCATTGTTTACTTTTTTTATAGTCGCTTTTCCCGCAAAATGTTACTCAGTTTTCTGTAATATGATAATTAAACAAGTTTTCGAATTCTTTATTAGGTTTATTATTACTTTAATTATGTTGTTATTATTGGTAATATGTCACCTTTTAGCTTAGCAATTTTTGGAAAAATAAATTTAAATGTTTTGATTAGAGATCCTAACTAATCGAGATACTAAGAGATACTTCGATTACAGTCCAAAATTTATTTATTGGAATAAAATAGCTGTATTATTCTTTTCAAAAAACAGATTACGAAAAACTTTATTTTTGAATGATACAGCCTTGTAAAACGAAACAACAAAAATCCTATATATGATAACATGGAAAGGGAGAAAGGGAGCTGTACAACCTTAATTAGATACATCACAAGTCTAATGTAATGGGTAATTGGAAAATGTTGTGTGTACTGTATTAATACATTATAACTGAATATTGTTAAATTTTAAATGAATCTGATTGTCTTAGTTGTGTATCATAATAATCATTTATAATGTTTTTGACGGATATAGCTAAGGTAGTATGAAAATTACTTTATATCAACAGGGTTGCCACGCTACCTGGAGAACCTGGAATAGTGAGGGAATTTGAAAACTGACTATAAAAGTCAGTGAAAAGAAAAATCTGCCAATGCACGGTCATTTCCCCCCCCCCTTTTCCCCCCATTAGCTTCTGCTATTTTTTTTAAACATCCCCACACTTCTTTTTTGCTCATGTAAGGAATTTCTTATTTCGCTTATAAGCGACAAATGCTATCATTATATGCAACTTTTGTCATATGTAAATTTTGTGTTTACAAGTGGGACCTTAATTATTTTGCCCTCAACACAGTCAGTGCTCAATATACTTTTCGACTGGAATCTTTAGAATATACCTGGAAAACCTTTTAAAAGTCAGGGAATTTCATTCTCCTGTTTGAGTGGCAACCCTGTATCAAGTTTATACTGTACTCTACTCTAAATATAATAATGCAGCACAAGCAGTATAAAGAAAATAAGGCTAAGCTTTACTATAGGGTACCTGTTGCCGATTCATGATGCTGTGATGAGATTCAGTGTATTGACACTTTTTAATAGTAACTTTTTTGTATCGGTACTTCATTTAACTGTCTTGGAACTTTGTTTTTCTTTTTGTGCCAGCCGCGCGCGTGCGTTTATCGTAATGCGGCCCAGCTGAATGATTTTACCATGTTTTTATTAACTTCGATTCTTGTTTGTTTGTGGGTTTTTGTTTATGGGTTTATTTGTGTGTTTGTCAGGGACAAATCTTGCAGTCGATTTTTAACTAACTTCCCGACTAGCTAGATATTTGAAATTTTCAGGACAGCTCACAACACGGTGACAATACATTTTTCTAATAATTTTAGTCAGCTATTTCAAGTCCCACTGCCTTCGGCAGCGCTTATATGATTCGACAGAAAATTTATTTAACTAACTTCCCGACTAATTAGACATTTGAAACTTTCAGAATAGTTCAGAACACGGTGAAAATGCATTTTCTTAATACCTTTAGCCAACTGTTTCGGGTTCCTGCTGCCTTCGGCAGCGTTATCAGTACAAAGCTTGCAATCGAATTTTCACTAACTTTCCGACTAGCTAGACATTTGAAACTTTCAGGACAGCTCACAACACGGTGACAATACATTTTTCTAATAATTTTAGCCAACTGTTTCAGGTCCCGCTGCCTTCGGCAGCGCTTATATAATGCGACAGAACATTTATTTAACTAACTTCCCAACTAGCTAGACATTTGAAGCTTTCAGAATAGTTCAGAACACGGCTAAAATGCAATTTTTAAATATTTTTAACCAACTGTTTCGGGTTTCTGCTACCTTCGGCAGCGTTATCAGTACAAAGCTTGCAATCGATTTTTCACTAACTTCCCGACTAGCTAGCCATTTGAAACTTTCAGGATAGTTCAGAACACGGTGAAAATACATTTTTTTAATACCTTTAGCCAACTGTTTCGGGTTCCTGCTGCCTTCGGCAGCGTTATCAGTACACAGCTTGCAATCGATTTTTCACTAACTTCCCGACTAGCTAGACATTTGAAACTTTCAGGATAGCTCAGATCACGGGGGCAATACATTTTTTTTTAATACTTTTAGTCAACTTTTTCAGGTCCCTACTGCCTTCGGCAGCGTTTATATGATTCAACAGAAATTTTATTTAACTAACTTCCTGACTAGCTAGACATTTGAAACTTTCACAATAGTTCAGAACACGGTGAAAATGCATTTTTTAATACTTTTAGCCAACTGTTTCGGGTTCTTGCTGCCTTCGGCAGCGTTACCAGTACAAAGCTTGCAATCGATTTTTCACTAACTTCCCGACTAGCTAGATATTTGAAAATTTCAGGATAGCTCAGATCACGGGGGCAATACATTTTTTTTTTTAATACTTTTAGTCAACTTTGTCAGGTCCCTACTGTATTCGGCAGCGTTCATATGATTCAACAGAAAATTTATTTAACTAACTTCCCGAGTAGCTTGACATTTGAAACTTTCGGAATAGTCCAGAATACGGTAAAAATGCTTTTTTTAAATATTTTTATCCAATTGCTTCGGGACGCTGCTGCCTTCGGCAGCGTTTCCAGTACAAAGCTTGCAATCAACTTTTAACTAACTTCCCGGCTAGATAGCCATTTGAAACTTTTATAATAGCTCAAAAGACGATAGCAAGGAATTTTTTTAATACTTTTATCCAATTGCTGGGGTTCCGGCTGCCTTCAGTAGCGTTTATATGATTCAACAGAAAATTTAAAACATGGTTTATAAAAAATTTTTTATCTTATAATTATTTCTTTTTAATGCGTTTTTGAGGTATAAAAATTAATTTTTTGAGTGTATTTTATTATTTTATTTTACTTTTTAATAAATGGAATTATTTAGGGGAAAAAAGTGTATTCTAGTAATTGATGCAGTATAGATTTTCATGCATTTTTTTATTCATGTGCCATGAATTAGGAGTATCCAATGATGGTTTTTTTTTTTTTTTTTTTTTTTTTTTTAACATCGGGATAGTGACCACTGTAGTACAGATTTTTTATGCATTTTCTGATTCATGTGCTATGACCTAGGGGTATCCAGTGATATTGTTTTAGTCTTAATATTGGGATACTGACCGCTGTAGCATGAATTTTCAGATTCGTGCATGACAAATTAGCTGCATCCAGTGATTTTATTTATTTTTTGTTTGTTTTGTGATTACTTCTGTACAGATTTTCATGCATTTTCAGATTCATGCAAGGCTGTAATTTTGAAATTTTGGGGCAAATCTTCAAGTTATTTTAGATTATACATCATTTATAATGCTGAATTTTATGTGTTAAAGCTTGAAAGCTCTCTGATTTTTTTTTTTTTTTTTTGTGGTGAAGTAGCTCAAATTTATATTACTGTTTTAAATATTTTATTAATCTTTAAAATATGCTTAATTTATTTCAGTGAATTTCAAAACAAGCACCAGAGTGAAACAGTAATTTATTTTCTTAAAATGTATTTTTGATGTTTTGTAATGATTCAGAATATCGATTTGCAGTAATCGACTCATTCAGTGAGATGTACATCAGCAACAGCGATGGGTGCCTTATAGTAAAGCTATTCCAAAAATACGCTAAATAAAACTTATCAAAAGCTTTCTTACTTAGATTTCTTTTTCTTCTTCTTTTTTTCCCCCATAGCAGTTAATTGTACAAATGCATCTTAAAAATTAAACCCACTTTCAAGGCCTGCATTATTTATCATTAATAGATTGCTCACACTGTTTAGTGACAGTTTGTTTATAATTTCATTTCTTACCAAATTTATGCAACTGAAAACTATTTTCACAATTTGTCCGAAATCACAATATTTTTGAAAAAAGTTCATTCTGAATGAGGAATTTGCACACATGGGGGATTTGAACAAAATCCTATTCTTCTGGTAGTTTTAGGCCCATAAATTTCAAAAAGTTTATTAAAAATGCAAAAAAAATTCTCATTAATTAAAAAAATAACTTTAAAATTAACCAAAAGTCACGTGACTTCAAAACGCTGCCTGACGTCACACTTTATGATGCTTCAATGTTTACATTCTGTTAGCCTGGTTAGTAAGCAGCAATTTGTTTTAACTTTCGTAATTATTAATCGTTTATGTGATTTCTGAGCATTTTTTTTTCATCTTAGAATCATTCAATATCATTATCACCATTTTCCATTATCATCATTTTCAAATGTTTTCTTTTCATGGCGGTTGTCCAATGTTTTCGTTTCATAGGATCCTGTGGAACGCTAAAGAATAACTTTTGGAAGCGTTAGCTGTTGTATTAGTGCAAAATGGTACAATACAAATAATACAATATTTATACTACAATTTTTTAATATCAGTCATTATTATATCATAGAAAACCTATTTCACTGATTCAAGAAGCAAAGTAAAGCATGAAATCAAATGTAAACAACGATTACTTTAGTTTGTTGTCATAAAGAGTGACGTCACGATATATTATACTGCGTTTTCTCTATACAGTAAATAGTGCGATGTTAAAATTGTTATAAATCAGTCATTAGATTTCAAATAAAGAAAATGTATGTATTTATTGTGTATTTATTATTATTCATGTAATGAATATGTATGTATTTATTTTCTTACCTTTTCATTTTCTATTAGAATAAAATCAGAAAACGTGCAAATTGTCTATTGTGACTTTTTTGTGAAAGATTTTTATTATTATTATTATTATTATAGAATTTAATGTAATTTTTTAGTATAAATGTGTGATCATGTTCTTTAATTATCGTATTTTGGATAACTGTCTAGCATTTTGCATAAAAAGCGACTGTAGTGGAAACACTGGTTTGTTTATATTTGACAAAATTTTTGTTCTTCATAACAGACGAAACATGTAATTACATTTTATGAAAAACTAATTGTAAGTTTTAAGAAAATAAAACTATGTAGATATATCTTACCGCTAAGTCATGGAAGGAGGTGGAATATCCGTAGACATTAAATATAAACAACTCCTGCTGCCAGGGATCACTCTAGAGCGTTTTAGCGGTACGAGTTGCCACAGGGTTGGCATAATACTTACTGTGCAATGGTGTAACGGGTTTTATCAGTTTTTACCGCCTTCATTTATCTCAAACACTTTAAGGATATATTTTAAAGTTTTTAGTTCTCAATTTCCCAATGTATTATTTAATATTTACTATGAAATTCCTACTTCTGCAATTTCTAAAAACATTTAAAAAAGAAAATATTTCCTTATTTATTTAGCTCTTATACCAGTTTATGTCATTTAGCATTGGCTCATATGATATTTAAAAAATAATAGCATTGTTTACATTGTACTGTTTAAAAAGCCCTGCAGGCTCCAAAAAGTTTTAAAAAAATAATAACATTTTAATTTAACTACATATAATCAGTTAAATACAATTCGAGGCTGCTGTCACTGCTTGTTTTAATGAATTGTACCCACTAAATGTAAAAAAAAAAGATTAAAAAAAAAAGTGAAAGTATTAAAATGGTAATGAAAATATGAATATTGTTAATGGGTAAAGTGTGAAAAAATTTTCTTGATTCAAATGATATTTGTTAAACCTAAGTAAAAATTTTTTAGGATATCTTTTTTTTTTTTTTTTTAATCTTCCCTAATTCCTTATTTTTTTTAAAATTTTGATTAGAAACTATGAGTAAAGATTTTTTTCTCTTAATACATTGCTTCAGTTATATGTCATATTTCCTATTAAATTATCCTTTTCCAAAATTATTTTATGTGTTCAATAGTGTGAGTAAAATTTTGCTTTATTTCAATACATTATTGTAGCTACAAAGTCAAAGTCTGAAGTTGAGTGGCTCATACTACCGCATTTATGATTGTTATACAATTACTTCTTATTATGAAGATATTATGTTGAATAAAAATGTTGGTAATAAATGCCTACATGGATTTTTTCTATAGAAATAGAATATTATTTATATTTTTATAATTTAAGTAAAATGATTGATAGTGTGGATATTGTGCATATATATACACATAATAAAAAACAAATGTTGTACAATAATGTATGAATACATAATAAAAATCAATTAAATCTTGATTTAAATAAAAAAAATCGATTTTTTTGAAAAAAATAAAAAAATCAACAACCCTGTTTGGAAGTCAGATTTTCGAATAGTGTGCAACGATGTTAAAATTTATATTTCCAACGAATACACAATTTTGACTTTTAGATCCTGGAGAAAATTTTACAACTGGATACTAAATTTGAAGTAATTTAGTCAATATGCTTAGCAATTATACTTATTGGGACTTTTGAGTTTTTTAATGTTTTTTTTTTTTTTTTTTTCAATCTTAAATCTCTTGGTGATATTAGTTTTTTAGTGTAGCTCAAAATCTACTGACCAAAAGAACTGAAATTTCATAAAAGTATAATTAAAATAATTAGGAGCCAGTGAAATATTTGTTGCAAAATACTTCTAATTTGCAATTTAAGAATTTTTACTTAAATAATTTCTAAATATTTATTTTTTAGATAATTTTATTTAAAAATTTTTAAATTGTAATCTACAATAATATTTTTAAGTTGTTGCAGGCTTTAAATATGTAGATTCCCTAAGAATTTTCCCCCATAAATAATTAAATTACACATTCTATAAGGAATGGTAGGTATCTATTTTTCTCTCTCGATATTTGTTCAATCTGGTACATATAGGTATCATCTTTTTTTTTTTTTTTTTTTTTTTTTTAAAGGTCTATACATTATTATTAAAAAAAAAAAAAAAAACTGCACAGCATGTGCAAAAATAAATGTGAAATTAACAATATTTATACATATAGTCACAACCACTTGTTAAAATATGCTATAATTTCACCAGTTATCGATAAAATTCACATATTTCAAGACTGATTTCCAAAATTCGCGATAATTTTACAATTGATCGCTAAAATGCATATTTTTTTTCATCGCTAATTAATAAAGTTTCTGCGTTTTTTAAGTTAAATGTCCCAAATACTCAATTATTTCGTCGATAATAGACGTAATTTGCACTTTGTTCTCAAAGCTGAATGCTGAAATACACAATAATTTTGCAGCTGATTTCGAAAATACGGGATTATTTTCACCGCTAACTATGGTGTAAATTTTTATAGTTAAAATTTACATTTAATCACATTTAATTCCCAAATACCGCTATTATATCTCTGCTAACTAATAAAATTCACTGTATTATTTTGCGCCTAATCGATGAAATTCGTATTCTTTATAAAGTTTAATTTCCAAATACTCAATTATTTCGCCGCTAATCTATGAAATTTATGCTTTTCTCAAAGCTGAATCCCGAAATATGCAATAATTTTGCAGCCTAATTCGGAAATACGGGATCATTTTACTATTAACTGTCAAAAATTTATGCTTAAGTGCAACTAATTGCTAAAATACGATATTAATTCGGCGTTAATCGATAAAATTTGAAATCTTTTCAAAGGTGATTTCTGAAATTCACGATGTTTTGTGGCTGATTATTGAAACACGCAATCATTTCGCCGTGGCTTAATGAGGTTATTTTAATCCTAATTGTTTGCTGAAATAGGCTTTATCTCTATGTTAATCAATGAAATTCGCCCTTTTTTACAAAGACAATATCCGATGTATGCAATAAATTTGCGGAAATATGGAATCAATCATTTTACCGCTTATTTTTTAAAATTATGCAAGAGCAACTAATTGCTAATATAGACTATTATTTCACCCCAGTGTCAGAAACACCGTGACACGGTGACATAGTCGCGGACACAGAATAAATGCTTGCAGACAGTTTTTGTCTGCACTAATAAAACAATTAGTCCGTAACTTTCGAACACTCTTTGTCTGTCTCTGTACTAATAAAAAAAATTGCCCACAACTTTCAGACAGTCTTTGTCTGCAATTTACGGACATTTTTCGCCTGCGACAATGCGCTACCCATGTATGACGTCTTAGATGCTCTTTGGTAGGAACTTTACAGCCCCCATATAGGTGCCTTGGTAGGAACACACAAAACAGTACTTAACAACGGCGACCTAAGCAGCCTATATCTCCCTTGATAGACAGCATATGGGTATTCTTTTCCCCTGTTACTAAGATTCTACGGGGACATAGAAAAGTGCTAATTTCTTTTAAAACTGCTCCAAAACTTCTCCTCCACTTCATAATTCACTTATAAAAATTTCTGTATCAAAACTAAAACTAATACTTTTGTTATTTATACTGTGTTGTGTCAAACATTGCTATAAATATTTAATTGAATGAGTTCAACTTATTATTTTATAATTGTTTATTACTATAGTTCTGTAGTAAAATTGTATTTGTGTATTGTTGCACGAGATCACCACTATTGTTAAGCTCTCCCCCCCCCCAAAGATTGCTGCTATCAGCTTCAGGCTTTTTGAGTGTAAGCCGTTCTCATCCCTGATTACAGGCAAATTTCGTAGACAGATTTTGAAATTTTAAAAGCCTGTCGCACACAGCTACAAAACTTTCTGCCACTGGAATTTCACTGCTAATTATTAAATTTTGTATATTTTTAAAAAATGATTGCTGAGATATGAGATTATTTCACAAAACAATAATAAAATTACTTTTTTTATTATTTATACATTGCAGGAAATACGCAATACAAAAGTCTATCTACAATACGGGATCGTTTAACCGATAACATTTACTTTTAATCTTTCAAAGTACGAAATAAGCTGTTAATTCATTACAAAACAACATAATATTTTTGCAGTGAATTATCGAAATCCCCAGTGGCAGAAAGTTTCGTAGCTGTCTGTGACAGGCTTTTAAAATTTCATAATCTGTCTGCAAAATTTGTGTTAATCAGTGGTGAAAATGGCTTACACTCAAAAAGCCTGAAAGGTGATTGGGGGGGGGGGGGGGTAACATCAGGTGATATCGTGCAACAATACACGAATACAATTTTACTGCAGGACAATATAGTATAAACAATTGTGTGTACTCATTCAATTCATCTCATTCAATTAAATATTTTATAGCAATGTTTGACACAACACAATATAGATAATTATAAATAATAAAAGTATTAGTTTTAGTTTTTATACAGAAGTTTTTTTTAAGTGAATTGTTATTCGAAAGTTGCAGACAAAAACTGTCCGCAAGCCGCTTTTCTGTGTCCGTAACTATGTCGCGGTGTTTCTGCCACTGGGTCGAAATCCATCGTTTCATGTCTTATTAACAAAATTTACCTTTATCATGGCTAATTGCTCAAATAGCGATTGTTTCTCTTTTTCACTAAATAAAGATAGGCAAATATTTTCGCTGCTATAATGGACGAAATTCGTGCTATTTCTGAAAAGTGATATCACAGATGTTAAATACATATATTGAGTCAAAAATCAGCGAGATTTCTGCCTTTTTTTGGCGTATGTTTTCTGATTACATAATTTTTGCATCTGATTACCGAAATATATGCAATTTTCTCATCTTTTGAAATACTGAATCAATTTAAGTTGGACATTGAACTTATCACACAAATATCTTGGATGAATTTTGTTCCAACATTTATCTAGTTTCCAAGTTGCAGCCACTTGAAATCAGGCTGCTACTTGAAAATATGCCACAACGATAACTTTTAGAATACTAAACTGGTTCGTTGGGGAGTGAATTTAATACAGTTTAAATATCTTGGAAAAGTTTGCTAGGCAACTTGCTCCACCATTTTGTTTCCAAGTGGCGGCCACTTAAAAATTTTTTATTACAATAACTTTTGTAATATGGAATCAGTTTGAATCACATTTGCACAGTTGACATATCATTCAAATATCTTTGATAAGTTCACTGGGCATCTCAGTCACTCTGTCCTTTGTTTCTAAATGGTGGCCACTTGAAAATTATCACAATAACTTTTGAACCGATTTGCTTAAAACTCCATATGTAAATAGACCTCTTTAATAAATCTACCAAGTTCATTAATAAATTGTAGCTGTCATTTTGAAAAAAGATGGTGGCATCTTCATAAGAAAAGGTAAATCAACCTAACCTTCCTATGAGCCGGAACGACTTGTTTTAATTTTTTGATCAATAACCTCTAAAAAGTAATGATATCAGTACAAAAACCCTTATAAATAAAAATTATTTATTTCAATAAATCGATTTGTCTTTTGCGTCACGCTATCCAAAACTGCAAGTAAAATTTGGTCAAATGTTTTCTTTGCATCACACTGTCTCTTTGCAGAAATTCTCACTTAGTTGGATACTATGATACAAAATAACATTTACATATATTTTACTCACAGTTTTGGATAGCGTGACGCAAAAGACAAATCGATTTATTGAAATAAATAATTTTTATTTATAATGCAAACTCAGTGAAAGTGTGATTATTTGACAGTATATTTAAAAATTAAAAGCACTGTTTGAATGTGTAAATATACTTTATCAGACAAAACAAAGGTAATTTTAATGGAATCTAAAAACAAATCTTTTAAAATGACACCGAGGCGTGACTGGAATTTTTATATCATTCCTTTTAAAACTGTTATTTTGAAATTGAAATGAAAATGAAAAAGCATCAGTGAGTATATTTTATATATTTGTCTTATCTTGAAGTTAAAAATATTATGTTTGCATTGTAAATATAAATAAAAGAAAAAAGCGAATGATCAAATAAGAAAATCTATGTATATTTTAACTAATAGAAGAGCGTCACTTAAAACTTGATATCATTATTTTTAAGACCCATATTTCAAATTCTTATAGTGATAAAGTAGCTGCGTCACAAACTTTTAACCCGTTAAGGGTTTTTGTACTGATATCTAATACCATCAGTACTAAATCACCTTTATGTAATGTAAGTTAAATAGAATCAGAATTCTTAAGATTATGAACTTTTAATGATTTTGACTTTAAATAATGAAAGTTGATATTTGGATATCGAGCTTACCACATACTGCATTCCCAATAGATGTACACACTCTTGTTAAAGCAACATTAACGCTTCCCTTCTTTCTATCTTCTGAAGTTTTGCTTATCTACTCAATCCAAACTATGTGATTATAAAGTAATAAAAAATTTCATGTTTAAATTTCAATGAAGATTGAACAAATATGTTTACAACACACACACTTGACTTTCAAATAATGTATAGCCTCCAAAGTATTGAAATTATACTTTAATAAATAATTGAAGTTTAAAAAAAATCTCGAATCTAGCTTCAATGTTATTCTACTTATTTTAAGTGTTCTATGATCTCAACACAAACTATAAAACAATGTAGAGTCAATCATAAAAGTAAACATTTGGATGATGATGCAAATGTAAAAATTGTTCATAGAAAAAAAAAATTAAAATTAATTAAATCAAACTTTTAAAACAGATAATTCACTTGGAACAAAAAAGAATATTTGAAGTCAGTTGACCAGTTAGAATGAACTGCAATAATACTTCAGAAAACAAACATATAAATATATGTATATATCATAATATAAACAAAACGAAAATAAATAATTGAAAACTATTTGTATTGCACAACCGTGATAACTTGGCACTCGAATCACGTGTTTTCAGATGATTCGATTAATGAAATAAGGTGAGAGGTTGTGTTTCCATGGTAACACAGAGTAGAGTGGCTTCCAGATTTGGCGTTGTTAGCCCGTTTCTTAGTGTGAAATTATAATTTGAAGTTGTTGATAAACTTAATGTTTGGAAGTATTTTTAATTACTATTTAAAAGAAGTGTTCGGAGGTACTATTGTTTACAAATTTTAAAGTTTCGGCGATCAAATAACATTCAAAAAGAAATTTTGATTTTTTTAAATAAAGTAATCTTAATGGCTTCCGAGAAGTAATTTTAAAGTACAATCATTATCAGCAGAAAGGGATGAAAGAAGTAACTTAATTAAACTTTAAAAAAGTTTCTTTCTACAATATACGAAATAAAAAAAAACCATGATTAATACCGTTACAGTTTTGATAAAATAAACATTAAATTAATTATTGTAATTGTCATTAAATAACATGACATAATCATATAATGGTTGTAATAAAAGTAGAAAGGAAGAAATTTAATTAATCACGATAGTTAATATTTACAAAACATTCAATTATAATATATTTTTAGATTTAAATAATTGAACTAAGCATGATAGTGAATATTTACAAAAAAAAAAAAAAAAAAAAAAAAAAAAAAGGAACTGTTTTACATATACTTCGAGAAGTTAAAAGCTAAACGAGTAAATTTTAGGGATTCAATTACTTTAAATACTAGAAATAAACATACATGTGAACAAAAATTATAAGCAATGTTTAAAGCTATTTTGTTTTATCGATTTTCTGCATATCTGATAAAAAAAATTATAAGAAATAATTAAAACAATATTTAAATTGACAAAAATTTAGCAATTTTCTATTGAATTAGCAACAATAGACACTTTGACTGTTCGTATTGGCGCCAAAGAAGCTGGTAAGTCAAAGAATTGTTTGGCGAAAAGAACTGCCGCCAAGCATAATTTGCATTTCATTCGCCCGCCCCTTCTTCAAAATGAACTATTCCAAGGTCGTATGCCTTCTTTTCGCGGTTGCACAGTAGTTCGATTGTGAATCCATCCGATATCTATAAATAAACTTCCATTATCCCAAACTAAATAGATTTAATTTGTCTCTTAAAGAACTGATTTTATATCATATATATATATATATATGTATGAAGAACTGATTTTCTTCAAAATAATAATTTCGCCATCGTTCACATTTGCAACTGCAAGTTGACTTATGAGAGGTGAAGAGCTCTTGCAGACTTGCAAGTGGTTTTGCTGTCAGCTTGCAAGCGTATGTTCCGTTTGTATTGAAACTTCCATTGCAATCGGCTTTGCAACCGGAAGTGTTTCATTTGTATGTACCCCAAAAATTCATCGCCAACATGACGACAAAAATTTAAAAGGGGTCGTGGGAGTCCTATATTAAAATTGTATTGCCAGTGGAAGTATGAAAATTGGGTCGTGAACCATGAATTTTATTTGTAAACCTTTCTTTGAAAGATTTTGGTTTCACTATTGTACAATATTAATTTGGTTTTATTAATAATTTGGCTTCGGTAAGTTAAAATTTTAATGAGGTGGTGAACTTTGTATAACATTTATGAGTTTAAAATTTTTAAGGTAAATAAAAAAAAGAAATAAAATGCGAATATTTCGCACGGGTTTGCTAGTAATAAATAAAATAAGAATAAAAACATTACTGTCTACTGCGTGTTTTATAAAATAAATATGATAATTAGCATTTACGAAAAAAAAAACTGTTTGCTTAAAATTAGAGCCCCTAAATAAAATAATAGGCCGGCGCATCACCGCCATTTTTTTGCCTTCAAAGAGGACAACATTCCCGCTTGGCGTCCTTATCACTTCCCTAATGATTTTAAGAAATCTTCATCTGAAGCTAATCCGGTCAAGATAAGAGCAATAAGCAACAATAATATTCCTAAAAACACGTTTTTTTCACAGTACATTCTCAGGATGTCATTTTATTCTGAGGATATCCAATGGATGTACTGGGGTAAGATTTGTTGTTCGGAAGGATTCTGTTTCTTTTACAAAATGTCGCCAAAACTCAAATACACAGCAATTGTGAACACTTTATATTCAATTCTTGAATGATTATAGCAGTTTATCACTAAACAAACTTCCATATCATATTTTACTTAGCTAAAATTATGAAATATAATAAAACAAGTAACGTAAGACGATAAAAAAAAATGTTTGTCGTTTGTTTATCAGAGAAACGCTCTGGGTACATGTGGCAAGCTTAAGGCAAAAAAATGCCGGATGCGCCAGTTCGTATATATAGGAGCCTTACTTTAAATATATGTTCAAAAGCACTTCCCAAAATTCATCTACCAAACACATTTTCGTATTTATGGAAGTGGTTAAAAGAGGAGTTACCTGTTTTGTCAAAATTGTCCTAATTTCTGTATTTTATTGTTTAAGAAGGTTTTAACTAATGTTCATAAGAATATATACATTACCCTAAAATGCTGTTAATTATATGTCTGTTTTAATATAAAAATTAATCTTTATTTGTAAGATTTGCTTAAAGAATTTTTAATTATCTCATCTCCATTCCATATGAACAAAGAAAAACTAGTGTAAGTGTAAAATGGGTTCTAAGAGCTTTTCTGAAAACATACATCTGAGCAGTCATTTGAATGAAAAGCCATATGTGTGTGAAGTGTGCTGTAAAAAATTCTGTAACAAGAGAGACCTATTTAGGCATCTTCGGAGTCATACAGGGGAAAAGCCATACGTGTGTGAAGTATGCTCTAAAAGATTTTCGCAAAGTAGTTCTTTAACTACACATAAGCGCACCCATACTGCGGTAAAGCCGTATGTGTGTCACACATGTTCTAAAAGTTTTTCTCAGAGAGGACATCTAAATACACATTTACTGACTCATACAGGAGAAAAGCCTCATGTGTGCGATTTCTGTTCGAAAAGATTTTTTGAGAAAGGGCACTTGAAAAAGCATTTACGCACTCATACAGGAGAAAAACCGCATGTGTGTGAAATATGTTCTAGGGGATTTGCAGAGAAAGGCAGCTTGAAAAAACATCTCCGTTCTCATACAAGCGAAAAGTAATAAATGTGTTGTGCGTTTTTCCTTTGAACGTGACTTTAATGTACATTTACGCATTCATACAAGAGAGTTGCCAGATGTATGTGAATATGTTCTGAATGATAATCCTTAGATAAATAATGAACAAGATGGGATGTATCAATAGTCAAAAGCTTACAAATCCCGATTAGCGAAATGCCAGCAATTGCACCATGCACGTACAAATCTTGAAGTATGTTGTCCATGTTTCGTGCATTTATCGCTGTTTGTTGTGGGTGTTGTCTCTATGATTGATTGACAAAGAGACGAGATGATTATAAAATCTTGCCAACAAGTCGCCAACCAATCAGACTGCAGAATTGTTTCAACCTCAATACCAGGCATTCCTTGATTTAACAAACCGAAACCAAAGGCGTTTGTTAATTATTTATCTATGAGATAACATCAAAAGAAATTCTAAGTCATAGTTGCCAACATTTACAGTTTATAATAGGTATATTCACCACTATATTTTTAAGGAAACTCATGTTATATTTCAGTGATTAATGATCTCGAAGTTCACTATCATAAAATTCCGGTGTAAAGTCTTCCCGAAAATCGAGAAAATTCGGCAGCTATGCTTAGTTCAATCTGCTCCCATGACAGAGATGAGTCGTATACGTCAAATTTGTTGTAAATTTTTTAATCAAATAGGGCATTTAAACTATCTAACCCGAGAGCAGCGTGTGTAAGCTAATATATGTGTAAGTGATCTAAACAATTTTCATAGAACTCTAAGCTAAGCTGACGTTCCCGTACTGGTGTAATGCAACGTGTGTGTGTATATATCTTTTTAAAGAGGATACTCTAAGGAATATTAAAAGAGGCATGTAAATAATAAGTCATACATATGAGATATAACATTTTTTGGAAAGCTAGTTCCAAATGCACATTTACGCACTTATAAAAATGTAAATTCCTATACTTAGGCTTTTAATGATTTTCTTTGATGCGAACATTATATCTAGATGTTCTTTAGATCAAATTTGTTTTATAGAATTTTTAATGTATATCCTAGATAGAAAATTTGAATTTAAAGCTTCTTACAGTTACAAAAAATATTTAATAAAAAATTTCTTAGACATTGAATGAGGTAATATCTCTGAAGAAAGGGAGCCGAAAAAAATTCCCCTTAAAAGTAGTATAAAAACAGCCCACATATTAATACGAAACGCAAAGGATTCAGATGTACTATTGTAGATCCATAGAAAATTAAAATTAACGAAATAGAGGTGTCCGCCAAGAAGTAACATTTAACTGGAGGGAAAACTCCGATGGACGAAATCTTAATGTATGTAACGGCATCTTGGAATTCAATTTTCGACCACTTCTGTTCGTTCGATTATCCTGAAATTTTGCACACCACTTCATAGTCGATGACAATACTACATACAAGTGTTTCGAGGCTCCTATCCCATCAGGGGCAAACAAAAAATCTATATATGTATTAAACTCTATAGTATGTGGCACAGGATTTGGCCGTATTTGTATAACTTTGAGTGGCAACAATTAATTTATTTTTTATTAAAGATGTAAATATTATTGTGTCACTCACACGATTTTTTCTTACCCTGCATTTTAATACTAAAATATAAATATTTTGTGCTTTTTGTTCACATTTCAATAAAAGCGTGTTCTTTAATTTTTTTAAAAATATAATATTATTAACTTTCACTTTACATGTATTGCCTAGCTGAGAATATGAAAAAGTGTGCGTCATTAAATAATGAATTACAAAGATAAATATTATTTTTAGAACTGCATTTTTTTTTAATACATGTTTATCAGAGGCAATTCTGTAGAAAAAAAGAAATATATATTTTTTTATTAAAATTAGCACCTTCTAATGTCTAATAAAATATTTTGCTTGTATATAAAATCAAGACTAAATATATTCATAAAGTATCCTGGCAATATCTAAATTTAGATTGACTCAGTAGCCAATCAATATAAGCATTAAAAAAATTGATTTATGTGCTGTAAAGAATAGAGAATTAAGAACATGCAATATCTAATCTCACTGACAGTCACAGAGGTGCAGAAAATGTTTTAACTCCCAACATTTCCCCCAATCCATATGAAAATTTTCCCAAATTGGGGGAACGATTTTATCAACGATTTTTATAAATCATTGTTCAAATTGATATTATTTGTATATTTTTCTGCAAAATTTCCCCCGATCCTAAACTGCTGAATTGGACATCATCAAGGCAACCAAGTCTATGCGAAAAATTATTCTATCGGGGAAAATTTTTTTCATTAATTATTCATCACCTTATACGTTTTTCCCCAGTAGCACAACAATATTGACCAATGTCGTATAATGAGATTTTACAACGTTGGCCAATATCGATTTATCTCCATTGGCCAGCGCCGAATGGCAAACTTTTTGGCCGAGATTCGCCAATGTTGTCATTTGAACATAGGCTAATGTCGATTTAAGCCGGACCGGCCAATGTTGCCATTTGAACATTGGCCAATGTCGATAAATCGATACTGGTTTGCCGAATGGCAAACTTTTTTTCCGAGATTGGCCAATGTTGCTATTCCAACATTGGCCAATGTCGATCTAAGTTGGACTGGCCAATGTCGATCAAAGTCGGACCGGCCAATGTGAACCTAAACCGGACCAGCCATTATCGATAAATCTATATTGCCGAATGTCTTATGGTACACCTTTTTCCAGCATTGCCGAATATTAAGAATTGAATATTGGTAAATGTTGATCTATGCTAGGTTGACAATTGCCAATCTAAGATTCACTAATAAACATAAATTTGCAGATATTTTCTATTATAATTAAGCCTTTCAGGACAGTGTATAAAACTTATATCAATAAACTTTAAAAATATTTCTTTGCAAATAGAATCCTCATACTCAGCAAATATTTAAACAATTTTTTTAAGTATTTGCTATCTTCGGATACATGTCAATGCAATATATAACTATTGCACACCTAAAAAGTCTGAAGTTGGTAGATAGACCTTTGAGCCACTGTCTTTGAAACAGTTAAATCTTAAAAATTAAAATAAATCTGGTATTTAGGTGTTTATTCTTTATTTTGTAGCCCAGTAGCAGAAACGCCGCGACACGGCGACATAGTCGTGGACATAGAAAAACGGCTTGCAGACAGTTTTTGTCTGCACTAATAAAAAAATTAGTTCGCAACTATAAAATATCTCTTTGTCTGTACTACTAAAAAAAATTGCCTGCAACTTTCAGACAGTTTTTGTTAACAATTTACGGACATTTTTCTCTTGTGACAATGCGCTACCGATGTAAGACGTCTTAGACGCTGTCTGGTAGTAACTCTAAAGCCCCCTACAGGTGCCTTGGTAGGAACACACCACGGAGTAAAAAGACAGGAGAAGAAGGTAACGCTGAAATTTTGTGATGTTGTTTTCTAATGTTTACAGATGGCGCCAGCGTGCAATCCTTCCTTCTCTCCAGCTTCTGCAATGTTATTCAATGGGGAAATGTCTCGTTTTAATTATTTTTTTTAAAATAATATCAAGCTGAAAAAATTTCGATTGAAAGCAAATTTCATTAAATCGAGTATTCTAACCAACATGTTTTTTTTAAGAGCCATTTTATACTAATTTTACTTTGAAAGAAAGCTTTTAAAAAATGACGATTCTTATGAACCGAAGCTAGCTAAGACAGACAATTGGGAGGAAGGAGAATGGATGAAATTTTGTAAAGAAAAAAAAAACTTACTTTAAGTGCAGAAAACACGAACTCGGACTTTATTTTTCTCCTAGGGCTTTTTTTTTTGTTTTTCTTATCACTATCATAGCCTGTTTTACAACTAGGAACGAAGCATTTATTTGAAACATCTGAATTATGCAGTTTTAAGAACTTACAAAGAAATTAAATTGCTTAAAATAAAAAATTTTAAATGTACTCCAGAAAAATTCTATTGAAAACAACAGTATATCCGCGCCGAGGTAGGGAGGAATGACAAGTGGCGCCCTCAATATTTACCAAAAATTTAGATCACAGTTTCGTAGCTTTCTCCCATTGGACCTTCAACTCCTATTAATATTACTCCGTGGAACACACAAAACAGTACTTAACAAGGGTGACCTAGGAGCCTAGATCTCCCTTGATAGGCAGCGTTATGCGTGTATTCTTTTTTCCTGTTACTGAGATTCTACGGGAAAGTAGAAAAGTGCTAATTTCATTTAAAACTGCTCGAAAACTTATCCTCCACTTCAAAATTCACTTATAAAAACAGTATCAAAACTAATACTTTTATTATTTATAATGTTTTGTTCCAAACATTGCTATAAAATAGTTAATTGAATGAGTTCAACTTATTATTTAGAACTGTTTATATTATATTGTTTTGTAGTAAAATTGTATTGTGTATTGTTGCATGAGATCACCACTGTTGTTAACCCCCCCCCCTCCTTTCCAGGTTGCCGTTATCAGCTTTCAGGCTTTTTGAGTTTAAGCCATTTTCACCCCTGACTACATGCAAATTTCGCAGACAGATTATGAAATTATAAAAACCTGTCTCAGACAGCTACAAAATTTTCTGTCACTGAGTTTTGTAGTAATAAATTATTCACATTTTTTTGCAGAACGCAGATAAACCATTGGGTATTGCTACCATAACAACATAGCTACAGTTGTCACCAACAACACACATGGACGCCAAATTTCTTGTGTAAATATCAGATTTTTTTTTTTTTTTTTTTTTTTTTTTTTTGAAAATTTTTTGGGAAAAAATTCACATTCACAAAATTGACAATTGTTAAATTAATACTTTTTTCTAAAAAATGATTTCACAAATTTAATATTTTATTTTATAGCTAAAATAAAAACATAAAAATAGCCCGAAATCGTTTTATTTAATAATAAAAAAATAAATAAAATTTTTAAAAATGACTACTCATTTAATGACTGTGAATTTTCTGAATGTATAGCCAGAATAAAAACATATTTGGTAATGAATGATCAGTGAAAATTTTTTTCCCCAATTAGAACAATTTTTTGCACAGCCTTGGCTGTCCAGGGACGCAGAGCATGTCCAATTTCAGCAATTGAGGACCGGGGGAAATTTTGTAGAAAAATATACAAATAATATCAATTTGAACAATGAATTAAAAAAATCACTGTTAAAATCGTTCCCCCATTTGTGGAAAATTTTTCATATGAATTGGGAGAAATGTTGGGAGTTAAAACATTTTCTACACCCCTGTGGCTGTGAGCGAGATTAGACATTGCATACTCTTAATTCTCTATTGTATACAGCAAATAAATCAATTTCTTTTTTTTTTTTTTTAATGCTTACATTGATTGACTACTGAGTCAATGTAAATTTAGATATTGCCTGGATACTTTATGTATCATATGTGTATATTTAGTCTTGATTTTATATATGAGCAAAATGTTTTATTAGACATTAGAAGGAGCTATTTTCAACAAATTATAAACATTTTTTTCTTTTTTTCTACAGAATTGCCCTGATAAACATGGATAAAAAAAAAAAAAAAATCAGTTCTAAAAATAATATATATCTTTGTTATTCATTTTTTAATGGCACAGACTTTTCAATATTCTCAGGCCAGCTAGGCAACACATGTAAAATGAAAGTTGATATATTCAGAAGTGCCCACTTCTAATGACAAAAAAGCGGGAGATTTTTTAACAGAAATCAAGAGACTTTTTCCAACAAGAAAGTTTGTAAGAAAAATGAGTAAAATAATGCAAATTTAATTTTAAGTAAAACTTTATAGGTTTAGGAGGTATTTACAAAGCATCAGTATTAAAATTAAATGAATAATATGTTTCTTGCAGTAAAACGATAAAAAAAAAACCCTCAGACATACAGTTGTTTAAAATTTAAGTCAAAATAGACAGATTTGATCATTCTGCTCCTAATATAAAACAATAAGGATCTTAATTACCTTTGTAAAAGTAAAGGCAATAAAGAAATGAAAATATCAGTTATTTTCTGATGAAATTTGAATTCTTTAATTTTTCAATAGTTATGGTATTTAAATATATATATACAGGGTGAGTTTGACACAATCTGCCAAACGAAAGGAGGTGATAGAAGCCCATGGGGAGCATAAAACACCATAGAAACCCTGTCCTATCTCTAACCGTATCCGAGTTCTGGTAGATAGAAGAAAAATCTGTTTTTTTTCCGTCCCGTCTGAAAAAACCCAAATTTGTAAGCTTTCTGAAAGACTTTCACGCAAAATAAGCACATATTTGGAAAGAGCAGAAAATATCCTATCGGGTGACACCATTTACATTAGTATACCTTAATTTGACGGCGAGCTACAAGCGCTAAAACATTGGCGAAGTTTAAAATCGAGTTGTCATTAAATTCTTTAACCAGCAATTCTGCAAACACCGTTCAAGCTACAATAGGTCAAATTTACCAAAAACCTCTCCATTCCATAAGCTTTAGAATGAGCCCACAGTAAACCATATCGGTGTTCTAGTTCAGGAGAAATTTAGCCTTTTGTTTGAAATACATCACTGAAAACGGCGTTCGTCGAAATTCGGCAAACGAAACGATGGTGAGTAAATGGAACGCATGCAAATTCGTGACTATCTGCATATAGACTCTTAGTGATATGCAGATGCATTCCAACCTTCCAGCGCGCGCATCCTACTTGTGGGTACAAAAGGCGAGTCAATCTGCAACAGCTCATTAGCTCGTCAGCTTCTTTTAGGTTTAATCGTTTAATGCTTCTTATTGCTTTAGCATTTTCTGGACTTTGCCTGAGCTCGGCCGATTCTTTTCACGCTGGTCTCACGTCTACTTGCTCTCTCTTAGTTAATACATAGTATGTTTTCCTACATTGATACAAATTAACCAAGCTGGTTCTTATTCCGTACCACTTTTTTTCTTCTACTTTTGTAAATTAATATTAAAATTTTATCCCTTTTTGTTTACTCTTCTGAATTTTATTTTCAAATGGAGTCATCACAGGGATGAAATTGTCATACTTCCCAACCTGTAAACAGATATACCCAGTTTTACAAATGAAGAGTACGCGGATATGCATTTTGTGTATTGATTTTGCGATGGTAACTCTCGGAGAGCGGAAGAAGAGTACCGTCTACGTTATCCACATCGTTGTGCACCAAACCATGCTGTATTTGCCGCAATTCATTGAAGGCTTAGGAAGAGTGGGCCGTTCGGTAGGGTGTACGAAAGGGGCCATGATCGCCGCTCCGCAACCGCTGAGGAGTCCGTACTCGACAGAGAGGAGGAAAATCCAAATATGAGTTCACGTATACTTGCGAGAGAAGGTGGAATCTCCCAAAATGAAGTGATGAATGTTTTGCGCAAAAACCAATATCACTCATACCACTTCACACCGGTACAAGAATTACGCCGCTCCGATTTCCAAAAGCGGGTAACATCCCAGACAACACAAATTCGTCCAGATTAAGCCAAAATACGTAATCTGGATGTATAGACATGTCCATATTACAGCCAGATTCAGTCTATATTTCATCAGATTTTGTAGATATTAAGTAGAAATGTCCTCACCTGTTACGTCATAAGTACGTCTTTTAGCTGAAAAAAATAACGTAAAATAGATGTATAGTGAACATAATATAGACATGTCCATATTACAACCAGATTCAGTCTATATTTCATCAGATTTTGTAGATATTATGTTGAAATGTCCCCACCTTTTACGTAATAAATACGTCTTTTAGCTGAACAAAATAACGTAAAATGGACATATGTGAACATAATATAAACATGTCCATTTTCATTCACATTACATCCAAAAATTATCCATGCTATTTTTAGATTTATGCAAACATAGATGCTGGCAGAATAAAATCCTTAGTGAGTGCAATGTTTTTTTTTTTTTTTTTTTTTTTTTTTTTTTTAACTTAATACTAGTGTTATATGTCCGTCTAAGCAAAATCAAATCTACATAAAGGGTTTTTTGTGAAATCCACAGAAAGAGTTCAAAAAATTATTTTAAAACTGTAGATTATTTTATATATATAATTCAATAATTAAAAAGCTTTAAAATATTTTTAAAGTTATCTGGAGTACGGCACAAAGAGAAAAAAAAAAACTTCCCCTGTGATTTATTTTTTCACACAAAATATTTTATATTTTTAAATTTCATTCATTGCCAGCACCCATGTATGTAAATCAGTTTTTTATGGAATCTAGCTTTCAAACTTAGGTCCTTTGGCCCAATGAACTATTATTCCACTAAGTGATGTCCTCATTCAATATTTGACTTGCCTTCATACTCCTATGAAATAGATTTCATATTTTCTTTATGTGAATAGATGCAGAATTACAAGTGATCTTTTTTTTAAAAATATAATCACATTATGATGGTATAGAAAAGTTTAAAGTTGTTCACTCCTTTTGTGATTTTCCCATCTCTAGTCACCAAATCCCATGCAAGTTATGGCGAAATTTGTTTATAGAATTATTTTTTACCAAATTGAAATTTTTAAATTTTGTTTTCACATTCAGAAAATCCACAACTGTTAAATCAGTACTCGTTCCCCAAAATTGATTTTTTAAAATTTTAAAGTTTTATTTTACGGCTAAAAAATGAGGAAAATGTATTTAGTGAAACGCATTTTTGAACTCAAAATTCAAATTTTAAAAAAGTAAATTTTTAGAAAGGGAGTACTAATTTAATGGTTGTGTAATTTTAGAATGTGAAAATGGAATTTAGAAATAACAATTAGGTAATGTGCAATTCTATAAACAATTTTACCCATAGAATAACAGGGGCTTTGGGTGACCTTGACGGTCTGTGATCCCTTGAGTCATAACTTTGTTTATATACTTTACACAATAATTAAATAAAGGCCAAACAAGTTTTTACAAGAATGAAAAATAACTAGATGAAGTTGTGCTTGTGCCCCAAACTTTAATACTGGCCTGCTCACTTTTTACTCTTGTTCAGCGAAAATCGACATAAGTTACATATGAAATTATTCATTACTTAATTTTTAATAATGAAGTTAACAGAACAGATGGTAGAGCATTAGCTTTTTTTTTTTTTTTTTTATTTTTTATTTTTTTTTGTTAAGCTCTGGTTTGAACACAGGCCAGGTCATTTTTGTAAAAATTAATGAGGCTTTTCCTTTAAAAATGTTTTTTAAAAAATTTACACTTTGTAATATTCTTTTAACAAAGTACATGAGGCACTTTTTTAATTTTCTACATTTAATATGTTCCACAGCTTTTTCATGGGAAAATGCGAAACGCTTGCTAGTTTATATGTAGTAATTCATATTCCAATTAAGAGTTTTCTGTACATATATTTAATCTATGTGAATGAATAAACAATTACATTTTACTGAAAAAAAAAAAAAAAAAAAAATCATCATTTTACCTTCTATTTTCATTCCACAACATACCTGAAAATTTTTTTGCGCTCTGCAAACCAATCATAAGCAATACGTTTTTTTGCATCTAAATAATGTTACTTTCATTGTATTGTACAGTATGGAAATATATTAAAATATGCTTTAAACCACACTGTATTCAAATTCTTTTCAGAGTCCCTATATTAATCTTTCATGCATAAATATTTAAAATAAAATATTTTTTTTTTTTTTTTTTTTGAGACATTAATTCTCTCTTGATATATGAAAAAAGCAAGCTTAAAGCTGTAAAATAATTTCTTGAACTTCATAAGTAAATCCAAATAAAATATTTTAATCAAATTTGTTTGAATTAACCTGGCAGGAAAAATCTTCATTGTTTTATAAAGTATCTTGAAATTAAATAGAACTATACCTTTTTGTATATAGTACTTTGTATAGTGTATAGTACCTTTTGTATAGTGTATATAATTACTTGAACACCCTATTATTTTTTGTTTTATTATTTAACGACATTTCTTATTTTATCTACACAACCGTTAATTACATAATGTTTTAAAAGTACAGCAGAGTCGCTCCAGATTTTTCATTTTTTAATAAACATGTACTTATTCAAAATCAGAAAATAAATAATAGTGCATCACTGCATGAATAGGTTTTGTATAAAGTCTTGTATTGTTGCCTTTATCTTACTTTTTAATTTATACCAAGAGTTTTAACACTCTGTTTAAAAATATTGCATATCTCATTTTTTATAGAATGAAGATAAATGCATGAATTTAAGCTTATTCTTGCATTCATCCTTATATAGTGCATTAATTTATTTTATTCCAGTAAAAGCCAAGCAAATTATTCTTACTTCTTATTACCAACCAAAGTTTTAATAAATTATTCATGACCAGTTATTGCATTTTCAAGTATAAAAGACTGCCATTTAACAGCCACAATAATTTCTTGAAAGTGTTTTGTAAAGAAATCAACAGTTAAATGAATAAACTCTTTTTCAGTATATCGTAGTGAGAGAGTTACAATTTCACAAAAATTATCCAACAATATATATATGTTTATTTATAAATTCCAATCCATATAGTCGGCAGCAAAATTATTGAAGCACTAGCAATAATTCCTATTTAAAAGATAAGCACTTAATACTGTTTTGTTACGTAAATATTTGTCGAGTCATGATCTTAGTCTTATGCTGCTTATAAAAAAGTAAGTTGATGATAAAAATTAGCGACCAAACTAAAAAATATAAATAAAAAATGTGGATGTGTGCTTCAATAATTTTGCTGCTGACTGTAGCGGGGCCACTTGAAATCAGGCTACCACTTGAAAATTTATTATCTAGATAATTTTTGAAACACTGAATCAATTCGAACCAAAGTTGGACAGTGAACTTACAATCGGCAGCAAAATTTTTAAAGCGCTAGCAATGATTCATATGTAAAAAAGTACACTTAATACTGCTTTGTTAAACGAATCCTTGCCGAGTCATTTTCTCAGTCACTATGAACATGACTAGACAAGGATTTATTTAACAAAGGTATTAGGTGTACTTTAAGACTTCTACCTGAAAATTTTTCATCACAACAAATTTGGAAATACTGAACTGTTTTGCACAAAAGTTGGACAGTGAATTTATTTTGGATTAATAAAGTGAGCAACTCGCTCTGTCATTTTATTTCCAGGTAAAGGCCACTTAAAGTCAGGCTGCTAGTTGAAAATTTGTTATGACAATAACTAGAGTTGCACCGAATATTCGGTTCGAGCGAATATCTTGATATTCGACAACCGAATAGTCGAGGGCGAGTTAAATTTTAAATTAAATTAGAATATTGAAATTGGTAAAAATATTTATCATATAATATTAAACTGTTTTCCTTTTTTTTTTTTTTCTTTAATTATTATTCATCAATATTATGATATTAAATAAGTAAAAAATGCCAGTCTAATAAAATTTCTAATTTAAATAAAAAATAGTCTGCATTAAAATGTAATATATTCAGACATGATACAAGCTTACAGAAAAAAAGGCTGAACTTTTCACGACCCCCCCCCCTTCCCTCTCAAAAGTGGTATCATGCAACTAACAGAGTATAAATTTGTCAATAATAAAAATAATGTTATACCTGATTGCATACATGTACACACAATAATAAACAAAATCAGAACAATAAATCTTACATTAAATATCATATTAATTATAATTAAAATAGTTGTAAGTACTTAAAAAACAGACAAAATTATTACATATACTTGAAAATAAGTTTACTCTATAGAAGCATTGCTTGCTGGGGCAATTGATTAACAAAATAATGTAGTTCAGGTTCATTAGGAAAGTGCAGTTAAAGTGCTATTTCTTTTTCATTTTCGCCAAGTTCGAATTTAACATTTCTTGAAAGCCAATCACATAGAAATTGCTAATATATTGCACAAATTCAGGCTGACCCCCCCCCCCCCCCCCCTACCCCTACACATGTCCAAAAAGTTTTAATGCGGATTTGCATTGATCCCAAGAATAATAAAATTTTCAAGCTTAAAAAGGCTGAAAAGTAACATGTCTGTATATTTCAAAATAGTCACTTATTATAGTTTAATGAAGGGGAAATTGTGACAGCATATAAAACTACATTTACTTTGTGTGTACATATATGCAACTTTGATTACTTTGTTCTCCTGACGTAGGGTAGTGTTTTTATTCAACCTGAAATAATTATTGCGAGTTTATTGCATTTTATGGTGTTTATTCAAAGTTTTGTACTTATTACTTTAAAACACCAGTTCTGTGGTGCTTTCTTATTATATATATGTATATTATTGAAGTCTTCTTTCCTGATGTTTACTCATTATAATGTTTTATGCGTATACAGCCTACACGCAAAATAAGATTATTTTTTGAAAATTCAAAAAAAGGAAAAGTTTATTTGTTCTTAAAAAATGTATTTGGCTCTTTTTAATCTAATTATTTTAATGAAATTCAAAATTTTACATGATTAAAAAAAAAAAAAAAAAAAAAAATCAATGATTTAAAATATACATTTTATTTCTATTTTGACTATAAAATTTATCTTTTAATGCTAAATACTTAGATTTTATGTTGATACTTTTTAATGTCCTTATTATTTCTTTATACATGCAATAAATGTTTAAAATAATTAAGCTATTCTGGGTATAAAAAATAATTTACACTGAAATTTAAGTATTCGGCCGAATACCAAATATTTGGTATTCGTTATTTGTCAAAAATCACTATTCAGTTCAAGTCTAACAATAAGTTTTGAAATATTGAATTTATTTGAATCAAAGTCAATCAGTAAACTTCTTATTTTACAAACATCTTGAATTAATTTAGTGAGCAACTTGCTCCTGCCATTTTGTTTCCAAGTGGCGACACTTCAAAATTTGTCAATACAATAACTTTTGAAATACATTTGAACCTCATTAATAAATAATACCACAGAACTAGTGTTTTGAAATAATAAGATCAAAACTTTGGATAAACACCATAAAATGCTAGAAACTTGCGAGTTTGTTTTCTTGCATTGTATGGTATTTATCCAAAGTATTGTACTTATTACAGTCGAACCTCAATGTGAATTACTTTTAACATGAACTGTTTCCACAATCCCTGTGAAAAGGAAAATTAGTTTCTGAGTTACTAATAGCACGAACAAATTTTTTATCCCCTTGAGATTCATATTAATAAGGTTCGACTGCACTTAATACAAAATCAATTAGCAGGATAGACTCATCTTAAATAATTGCAAGATAAAAACTTTTTATATACCATAATTTTAAATTTGCTGTTGAATCACACGAACGATACTGAAGGCAGCGGGGACCCGAAACAATAATTAGCCAAGAGTATTTAAAAAATGCATTGTTATCGTGTTTTGAGCTATTCTAAAAGTTTCAAATGTCTAGCTAGCCGGGAAGATAGTTAAATAAACTTTATGTTGAATCATATAAACGTTATCGAACGCAGCGGGGACCCAAAACAGTTGACTAAGTAAAAGTATTTTTAAAAAATGCATTGTCATCGTTTTCTGAAAGTTTCAAATATCTAGCTAGTCGGATCTGTATTTGTGTATAAAGTGATATTGCTATATATAGAGCAAAAAGAAGAAAGCGACAAACTATAAAGAAAAGTTAGAAACATTTGAGACTTTAATAAAAGTGAAAAAAAAAAAAAAAAAAAACCAAACGCAATATGATATGCATTTGAAATAAAATATTTTATTTGGATAGACCTTTTTCATTTATAATGTATTTGCTGATTTTTAAGAGAAATGTTAGTTAATTTAAACTGAAAGAAAATGTTGAGTTTGTTTTTAAAATGATAAAGAATACTGATGATAATGGAAAGAAAAAGATAGCTAGATACAATTGCAGGGGGAATAGTGATACTATTTAAAAATCCTGAGTATTATTGCAGGATTGTTTCAGCCCTGTTAAAATAATTCTAAAATAACAACAATAAAAAAAGGTCTAAACTTAGAATTTTTATAATTATACATATTACAAGTTCTGTAATAAGTTCAAAAATAAAGAAACTCGTATTTAAACCACATTTTAAAAACTCAATTTATCCCCATATATTCATGCAGAATTTTGAAATATCTGTATTTAAAGTGACACAGTCAATTTGATAAAATTTATGAATGTATTAGGCTAAAATTTACAATGCATGTGGGAATGTAAATAGGAGTTTTTAGTTAACTGTTAAACTATATAAAAACAATATAATTTTCTCAACTGACAACTTTTAAAAAAGTTAAATTACAAGATGTTTGATGCATTTTTATCTTTCCAACACTTATTACAATTACTCAGCGGGCGAAAAAATAAAAGAAAAACAAGCATTTGTCAAACAGATATATGTGTAAATACAGTTTATAACTTATTAATAAAGGAAAAACAAAAACATAATAACGATCAAATCAGAAGTAAACATGTTTTTATTAGTATTTAATACATTTGAAAATAATCTACTTTTTATTTTAATCTAAGAATAAAGGCTTAATATTATAGTGTTTATTTAAAAATTTTTACTTATTATTTCAAGGACTAACATTTTCATAAATACAGAAAAAAGATATTAATACAGCCAAAGTAAGTTATTTCGTCACGAAGTATTTATATATATTTAATTAGTTTTTCATAGATAGACTTCAATGAAATTAAAATCTTTTCAGATTATTAGAAAGAATTACAGAAACAACCACGCAACACAAATACAGACGAAAAAGCGATACAAACGTAAATAATAGGCAGAAGCAGCTAGAGAAAGTTGAGAGAGCAGCAGTCTGAACAATAAATGAGATCTGATAAAAAGAAATAGTTAATTTAATTTCAATCGCAAAATTTTGTAGAAGATAAAACTTTCTTATATTTGATTACAACATCCACATTAATAAAATGGCGGCATACAGGTGCAGTTTTAGCTCAAGTATTTACGTAAACTGGATTAGTTCAATTTTCATTCAATTTATGTGCCTAAACTGACGTCCATATTTTGTACGTTTTTCGTAGATACGTCTACGTTCGGAATTTCACATATTCTGAACATACTGGAGCTGGAGATCTATGTTCAGAACTCGTCTATAGACGTAACTCGGACGCGATAGATGAAATATGAACATAATATGGACGTATGTGTTATGTGGGATTCTGCCGCTGGCTTTTAGAGCGAGATTTTGAGGAACACCATTTCCTTAGAACGATACTGTGGACAGATGAGTCACTTTTCACTCGGGATGGCATGCTAAATTCCCCCCCCCCTTTTTTCCCCTTATATTAAAAAATAACCTTAACCCACACAACCAACCACAATTTTCACTTCAGGAATTAATAATTTTAAATTCCCTGATTTTTCCAAGTTTTTCAGGTTCTCTATGGCATGTGAGAACCCTGTATCAAATCAGATGAATTCAAAGCTTAATCCAGAACAAATTTAGTGCCGCATTATGGCACTTTGACAATGTCAACTTTTGGCAATAAAGTCACATGCACAAAATCAACTTTCAGCAAAGCTGCACATTTCACAAAATCAACTTTCAGCAAAGAGGCACCTTTACAAAATCAATTCTCAGCAATATATCATGGCACATTAAAAATTTTTATAAGCTTTGCTACATCGAACACATAAAAATACCCTCAATTTGAATATTTACTGGAGACAATGGTAAATATCTAAGTAAACACTTTCTTAACATTGTACATAAGAAATAATGTGCTTACATGTATATTTATTTTACAACTATTTCTTTCTTTCTTTCTTTTTTTTTAATTACATTTTAAAAATAACGCAAATTCAGTTATTTGTTCCGTATCATCATTAATTTTTACAAACTAATTTCATTTCCTCAAATAATTTCCACAAATTATTTTATAAATTAACAAATAGGGTTCCATTTTTAAAAAGCTGGATTAAATTCTGGAAATTAACTGACGGTCATTTTTCAAAAAACATGCATAAAAATAAGTCTAAAAAATTTAGCATTGTATAAGAACTTTCTTACCTGAAATATAGTTATCAGATCACAGGAATCACTTCCATCATCAGATTGTAGTTGAACATATTTCGTTTTATCATTAACAGTGTAGGAAAATAATCTGCCATTAGAAAACAATACACAGTTTAAATAAAGCAAAAGAAAAGATACAGTTGAACCTCCAAAATGCGGAATCGACAGGACTGCGGCAATTTCGGATTTTAGAGATTTATTAAAAATTAATTTTTTATGATATTTTAATTACATACAAAATGAAAAGGGCGATTTTTCTGAATCCAGGGGCACAAACAGTTTTTCGACACAATTAGATTTTTAAAAATTAACTAATGTATGAAGTTTAGGTGCAAACACTTCATTTCAGGTCATTTTAAAAAGTATGTGCCCCAGTTTTACAGTCAAAATATTGAGATAAAAAATAAATAAAAATTTTACAGAGTAAAATTAATAGTCCTCCATACTAAACTAAATTCTGTCACTGACAGAAATTTTACTTACTTTTTTTTTTATTTTTTTTAGCTCCTTTCCCCTACCTCAGCCTAAACATTTTTTAAGATTTATTAGCTCAGGCCAAATATTAATTGTTAGATAATTGTTTAAATAGCGACAGGATGCTTTTTGGATGTGTTGAGGCACTTCATACACATTTTTCAATGACAAACATAAAATTGTTGTTTTTTGACTTGCGCCAATCTTGCTGTGGTTCAGTTCATAAATGTTTATAAGTTTCATTTTTTACCAAGCCTAAGAGTATTTTACCCACAATTACAGAATTACTGTTTTTACTTTATAATTAACAGATTATTAAAATAAAAACAGCAAATATGCTACCCATTTTTTTTTTTTTTTTTTTTTTTTTTTTTATGTGCTTAAGTTTATAACTTAAAAAATTAAAAATGATAATTTTAATGCTGAGATAATCACTTTAAATGCAGTTGAACCTTGTTAACATGAATCTCAAGGGGGATAAAAAATTTGTTCATGCTATCAGTAGTTCATGCTACTAAGAACTCATCTTCATATAACTAAGCTAATCTTCATTTTGACGAGCATTGTGGAAACAGTTCATGTTAAAAGCAATTCACGTTAACAGTATTCATGTTAACGAGGTTCGAGTGTATTATTTAAATATTGAAATTAAAGTCTTAAATTACTCCAAATAGTTTGAAATTTTGTCATTACTTGCATTAGAAATGCTACATGAACTACATATTTTTCATGCATTTTTGTGCAGCTGCACAAAAAAATAAAAAAACAATTTTTCGAGATCTGATAAAAAACTAAATTATCATCAAGCATAAAATTAAATATACTCTCAGGATGCCGATTATTTACTATTTAAATTTCAATTAAGCATGTCATCAGTCTACACTTGAATCTAGAATTCAGCAAACGGCTTGCTAGAAAAAGTTTATCTTCGACAAATATTCAGAATTTTTTTTCTACAAACAGCAATTTCTTTAAAAATCTCAATATCAAAAAGAACATAATGTTATATAATTGGGGAAAAAAAAAAAAAAAAAAAAAAAAAACTCTTCTGTTTTGCAGGGACATTGAATTTCACAATTTTGATTTCACTGATTATTATTATGCATTATTATTTAATAAAACATCTCACTTTTTTTGGGGGGGGGGGAGGTGTACTGTAACCCGCCCCCCTCCCATATTACAGTACAACAATCAACATTTTGACTTCAGGTTTACATATTAATTATTTTTATACTTTTTTATATGAAATCTAATGACCCCCAGAATCGTAAGAGTACAAAAAAATAAATAAAGAAATAAAGAAATAAGTAAATAAAACTTTTCTTAATTGAACAAGTTTTTTTTTTTTTTTTTTTTTAATAACAAAGGAACTTATAATTCAATATTTAAAAGAAAATTTTTTAATTAATGGAAAAATTGTTTGAATATCATGGGAAAAAGTGGTTTCTATTTAAATATGTGTACTTTTTCCTCAATAAAAAATAACCTGTTGAGTTAATAGTTTGACACTCATATAACGAAACATAACTGACAAAAATATATTAAAGTACATTTAAGAATCGATTCTCATAATAGTACTCTTATGACAGTAAACCTATTCCTCCTAATATTAAAAATTCTTGGAATCAATGATTAAATTTACGAAGCGTAAATTATGAATACCGTAGTAGTGTAAAATGATACTTTTTTTTTTTTTTTTTTTTTTTTTTTTTTAACCTTTTTTAAGCACATAGTTTTTGAAATGCTTAGTCTATATGTTGTATTCTAATTAATAAAATTATAACTTGTAATAACAAAATATGGAAATAACTAACCTCATTAATACTTACCCTTCCGTAAATAACAAATAAAATAAATACAGCACATCCTTTCGTAAAAGTCAAAATATTGTTATTTAGAAGTGCAATCATATTTCAAAAAAAAAATGCAAAATTCTTTTCTTAAACTTGATTATAAGAGGAAAAAAATATATTGCTTATTCTACTAAGCCTAGATTGCAAAAGGATGCTATATTTCAAATAATGATATCATTTAAATAAACTATGATAACTAACAATGCTACGATAGGAAAAAAAAAAAGGTTTAAATAAACATTACTTACCTTTTACCAAAGAAAAGCTGCTATGGGGAGAAAAAAAAATATATTAACTTTTATCATATTTGAAGCCGACGCTACCTCGATGTCGATGCGTCCATCTTGTTTACAAATATTTTACCAAGATCAGTAGCTTTCTTAGATTGGCTGCGATGCAACTGCCATTTTTCGGTTCGTTTTTTATCGCCACTGGCCGGTGTTGGCCAATGCTGTTGAAACTCGCAATATACATAAAAAGTTTTCCATACATTTACAGAATTTAAAACATTATTAATATGTTTTCTATACTCTATCAATTTATTAAAAAGCAAAATATGAACTAAAAGTTGAAATATCAAACTTTTATGAACTTTCAATATTGTATTACTAATATTGGCCAACAATGGCCAATGTCGGTAAAGCCAATCTGCTTTTTTCCCCTGATTTTCGCCAAGAATCGTGGAGAAAATTTTGGTCTGTCACCCCCCTGCATACATATTAAATTTTTGCTTTCTGAAAATAAAGTCTGCTCAATAATTGATTAAAACAATTTAATGTTCTGTATGTTACAGAAGTACTTCTCTCATTTTCTAAGTTTATTTTTTACAGTTATCCACTAATAGTTATCTTGATTGAAAGGTGGCCAGAAATGCAAACTTTGCTCTTCTGAAAACAATATTTTTACTGTAACAAATTCATGTACAACTTTAAGACCACATAATACCTAAGTTCACCAACAGCAGTGCCTGATTTAAGGCAGGGCATTCGGGGCATGTGCCCTGGGCCCTCACACTGAGGGGGCCTCCAAGAAATTCCATCATACATTTAAAAAATAAAATTAAAATAGTTAAAATGCAAAATTTCCAAATTTTGCTATAATGATGGTTGTTTTTTGTTTTTTAGTCAATGGATGGAGGTTTTACTGCACTTTTATATTTATTGGTAATAGACAAGCATTGGATTTAGTTAAGTCTTACCAATAAAATGAAAAGTGGGGAGAATTTTTAGACGGGTGAACAAAAAATCAGCAGTTTGTTTTGTTTGTTGTAATATTAAAGAAGGAAAAGGGGCCCATGGAACATGAGTGCCCTGGGCCTCCAAATGCGTAAATCGGTCCCTAACCAACAGCGAAAGCCCATGATATTTTATAGGAAAATTTGTTACCACAATGACTCTTCACATAATGCATTACCATTTCATTGAATTATTTTTCGACATTCAGAAATTTGACATCCGTACAATTAATACTCATGTTTTGTAATATTTTACTTCGGAGCTAAAAAAGACAGTTGAATTTTGGCATTTTTAAACTCAAAACGTTTAAAAATTAACGAATTTTCAGTAAATGAGTTCTAATTTAGTGAATGTGAAATTGAATGTGAAAAGGGAATTTCAAAAAAATTAGGTGAGTAATTCTGATAACAAATTTTCCAGTGGAATAACATGAGCTTTGGCCTTTGCCAGTACAACTGAGGAAAACTTTTGGCCAATTTTTATTAATATCAACCATTTGTGCCTTGATGGTGGGCAACTTTCGGCTGGTTATTATTTATAATGGCCGTTAATGGTATGATGGCGCGCCACTTTCAGCTAATTTTCATTAATGTTAACCTTTAACTACATGATGATAACCTTAACGGTATGATGAAGGGAAACTTTCGCCCAATTTTTATTAGTTTTAACCATCAATGACTTGATAACGGGTAACTTTCGGCCAATTTTCTTATTTGTAAACCATTAGTGGCTTGGTGGTGGGCATCTTTTTGCTAGTTTTCATATATAGTGACCATTAATTACATGATTGTGGGGAATTTTTGGCTAGCTTTCATTTCTGTTAAGCAATAATGACATGATAATGGGCAAATTTTGGCTAATTTTCATTTATATTAGCCATTAGTGGCATGATGGCGGGTAGTTTACTATACTTACGGCCGATGTGATTTTTTTTTTCTTTAACCTTTAGAAAACGGGGAAGGATAGATTAACAAATTTCTCTGCATACGGGAAAACTCAAGCAACTTTTACCCCCTTTACTAAATTATACCTCTGGGGGTTACCGAAGCGGGAGAGCCATCTCTTCCGTGGAGGATCAAAATTGCGTTGGCATGTCTCCGGACCACCTCTAGGGGTGTGTCCCAGACCGTCGCCAATTGCCCATCTGCGCAGCACTAGTGCAACGTAAAAACCAACCAACCAACTAACCCCCTTTACTAATGGTCACTCGCGGCAGGTGTTGATCAATAGCACACACGCAACTCATTTTCAAGTCGCGGTAGCCAGAAGAGGAATTTTATTTTCCCTGTTGAGAAAGATAAGAAGAGTTCACATGTCAGGGGAAACATTTCTTGTTTATAAATAATTTTATATATTAAAGCACAAAGGTATTTCTTTAAGACCAAAATCGCACGATCTGAGCATGCGCTAAAGGCTATTCCTTTCCCTAGATGCAATCGGAGACCAATAGCTGAAATTTGCACGCTTTGCTTTGAACCAATGAGAAGCAACCGAAGCAGGCTCTATTCCTTTCCGTAACCGTAAAGACGATCGTTCGTGTTTACTTTATCGCATCGACTGCTATCTTTCGTCGTTTCTTTTCAATTTGATAGTAAGTAATATTAGCTTAAAAAGTTCACAATTTCGTACTTTGAACGACAGCAAGTTGTGTATAGATTCTTTTGTTTTATTTCATCCACTTTGTATAAAGCTTATTCTGTTGCAGGTGTCCTACGTTATTGTGTATAATTCCTTATCTTTTAGCACAGGAAACTGAATTTTTGAACTTTTTTTTCTGCTTTGTGTAAATTACTTCGTTTATTTAAAATATTCCTGTATATAAATATTTAACCTTTCTTCTGCACTGTATCTATATGCTTATTTCAATGATGGTATTTATTTACTTTGCCCAGCTATTAAATTCGATTAATCATAACTTTTAATGTTCATATCGTACTAAAAATAAACAAAACACTTGATTTTGTATATAAAGAAGTGTTTTATTTTTATTTTATTTTTTAATCTATGGCAAGTTAATGATTCGGATCACTTACACGATTATACATGCTTTCAAAAGAAGCATAAATCTGTTGTTGTTCTGTAAACATGTAAATGTGTTATGTACTAAGTTCTTCATGTTAAATATGTATTGGAAAGGAGTTTTTATTATAAATTACCGCTTATTTATTTCGTTTAGTTTAAAACTTTTATTTTAATGGTATGAATAAAGTTAGACTAAAATGATTCTTTTATTTTATTTATTTTCTTATATTTATGCGAGTAGATAGCTTACTATAAACATTTAAGTATTACATTTAAAAGGCCAGTTTGAAGTAACAAAATCAGGTAAACTATTAATTGTTACTGAATAGTAGTTCTAAAAATTTTATTGGTGGTTTGTCTGTTTGAATTAGGCAAATTTTATTTCAATAAGAAATAAAAATTTAACCAAAAAAAGGTTTAAAAGTAAAAACTTAAAATTAAAGCAGAATTTCCAATGCTAAAAAAAAAGATGAAATATACATAATATTGTAGAACTGCTGCAAAAGTTTATACAAAGTGAAAGAAAAAGAAAAAAAATATATTACACACCTTGTTGTTTTCCAAAAAAGGAAATTATGAACCTTTAAGCCAATGCTTGCGACCAAATTGGAAAACATTGTCGCAATTCATTCATACATTAGTTGCTTTTTCATATATTTTCTTAAATATAAATTTTTTACATAATTTATATGTTTTAAAGTCTCCTTAGTCCTATTTTTCAAAGATTGGATAATATGCATAGGCGTAGCCAGCTTTTCATGCGGGGGGGTGCCCAAATTTTAATTTGAAATTTTCAGCATAGATATACATACATAGTACGCATATGTATATACGTAAGCGTGTGTATGAGTATTTTAATATACGTGTATTCATACATATGTCGGTAAATGTACATAATAAAGGAATTATGTCATTATGTGTACAAACATATATATATATATAAAGAATAATGATATAATTCAACTAGCAGAACTACCCAACGATGTTCGGGTTGAAGTAGTGTTTAAAGAATCTAAGAGAAATTTACAAAGATTCTGATTGTTCAGAAGTTTGAGGTAAATGAAATTTTCCAGTGTAATAAAACATTGCAGGTGAGGCTCTGAGACAATTTTTAGATCTACAATTTCCACAAATATTTACCAATTTTTCTGCGCTGACGCTGACAATACTTTGAGACGCATAATAAAAAGTAGAATCATAGTTAAATGTACACTAAAAACTAATTAGCAGCATCCAGTGCTTGATAAATTGTATTATTTATGACGTTTTGGCATCAGCCTGAATTCAAATATGTCGTTACTCTTCAGTTTCTTCTTGTTTTCTCACCTCTGTCTGTTGAGCATCTGCACGATACCTGCCTAGTCGAAATACAGTAGTACTTTCTAGTCTCTTACAGCTTTCCTTTTACTTAGTCATTTCTGAAATATTTCTTGAATTAATATAAGATGTGGCTATTAAATAATTTCTTGCTGCTTCTCCCTCTGTCATATTCGCTCTCTTCACAGTAGAAGTCTTTCCGTAGAAAAAACTTTTTTTGGAGATATAACAAATTCGTTTTTTTTTTTTTTTTTTTTTTTTTTTAAATAGGTACTAAACGTAAGTTTTAACTATTTATATGACTGGGGTTTTAGAATAAAATGTTGATATTTAGAAAAAAAAGAAAGAAAAACTAATTAAGCCATCTTAATAAAATTGATATTAGAGTCATTTAAATTGAAAGTGAATTCGCTCTCTTTACAGTAGAAGTCTTTCCGTAGAAAAAACTTTTTTTGGAGATATAACAATTTCGTTTTTTTTTTTTTTTTTTTTTTTAATAGGTACTAAACGTAAGTTTTAACTATTTATATAACTGGGGTTTTAGAATAAAATGTTGATATTTAGAAAAAAAAAGAAAGAAAAACTAATTAAACCATCTTAATAAAATTGATATTAGAGTTATTTGAATTGAAAGTGAATCCCAAACAATCAATAAAAATTAAAAATTTTTATTTTAATGTAAGTACAGAATTCAAAACCTAAAATTATTAAATAAAAATACAAAGTCAATGTTAAAAATAAATAAATAAATAAAAACAAATGTTTAATATTGTGAAGCTATAATGACATCAATTTTATTTTATTTTCATTTTATTTTTCACGCGTAAAAAAATCCTCATTTTTTTTGTACAATAATGATAATTATTATTATAATTATAATAAATAAAGGACATGCATGTTTTTTTTTCTTTGAATCAGCTCCGTATTTGTTTATAATGTTAAAAATAACATAAGGTTTTTTTTTTTTTTTTTTTTTTTTTTTTTGAATTAATATTGTTTAAACTAATCCGGTTGAAGTAAAAAATATAAACAAACTCCAGTTAAGAGTTGAATTAAAAACACGTGTCATATTGTAATAAATTAATTAAAAACACTTTAAAAACACGTTAAAATACATTTATTAAAATATAAAAAACTTCCAAAGCTTTTCGCCTACATACAAGAAGGCATCATCAGGGAATTTAGTTTGACACATACTTCAGAGCAGTTATATGTACTTTTGAATCACATGGTTAACAGTTAAGTCCTTACATAAAATATATTCAACTGGAAGTCAGATAGAGGCTGCAGCTATTTCAGGAAGAGGAGGTGCTACAGTTGGACGCTGGAGTTATTTCAGGAAGAGGAGGTGCTACACTTGAACGCTGGAGCTATTTCAAGGAAGAGGAGGTGCTACACATAGAGGTTGGAACTATTGCAGGAAGAGAAGGTGCTACACTTGGAGGTTGGAACTATTGTAGGAAGAGAAGGTGCTACACTGGAGGTTGGAACTATTGCAGGAAGAGAAGGTGCTACACTTGGAGGTTGGAACTATTGCAGGGGGACGAAGTGCTACACTTGGAGGTTGGAACTATTGCAGGAAGAGAAGGTGCTACACTTGGAGGTTGGAACTATTGCAGGAAGAGAAGGTGCTACACTTGGAGGTTGGAACTATTGCAGGGTGACGAAGTGCTACACTTGGAGGATGGGGAGACTGTAGAAACATCAGAGTGCAATTTTCATTTCCTACATTTGCACTCTGATGTTTCTACAGTCTCCCCATCCTCCAAGTGTAGCACTTTGTCACCCTGCAATAGTTCCAACCTCCAAGTGTAGCACCTTCTCTTCCTGCAATAGTTCCAACCTCCAAGTGTAGCACCTTCTCTTCCTGCAATAGTTCCAAACTCCAGTGTAGCACCTTCTCTTCCTACAATAGTTCCAATCTCCAAGTGTAGCACCTTCTCTTCCTGCAATAGTTCCAATCTCCAAGTGTAGCACCTCCTCTTCCTTGAAATAGCTCCAGCGTTCAAGTGTAGCACCTTCTCTTCCTGAAATAACTCCAGCGTCCAACTGTAGCACCTCCTCTTCCTGAAATAGCTCCAGCCTCTATCTGACTTCCAGATGAATATATTTTATGTAAGGACTTAACTGTTAACCATGTGATTCAAAAGTACATATAACTGCTCTGAAGTATGTGTCAAACTAAATTCCCTGATGATGCCTTCTTGTATGTAGGCAAAAAGTTTTGGAAGTTTTTTATATTTTAATAAATGTATTTTTAACCCCTTAACGCGCGGCGTCCTTGCTGCGAGGACGCAAAATTTTAGATCCAGCTGCAAAAATTCATCCCGGAAATTTTTTAGCAAAAATTTACGTTTATAACATACCAGAAAAGGCAGGTTTTTTTAACCTTAAAATTTAAAATTTCTTTTAGTTTAATTTAGTTTATGAATTCCGGTGGCAGTATAATTTAAATGATCCGAATTGTCTTGCGCCGCAAAGGGTTAACGTGTTTTTAAAGTGTTTTTAATTAATTTATTAAAAAATATAGCATTAGCTAGATTTTGTCTTGATTAATTAGTGTAAAATTTTCAATAGTGATAGCTTGAACGAACAGTGTAGTTCTTCATCGAAAACTAAGAAATCCAAACTGATTCATAAACAGATATAGATTTATACATATATATAATGTCAAAAATAAGTTGAAAAATAAAGAGTTTTGCACAGTGGCGCACCCAGAATTTCTGTCTGGAGGGGGCTGAAGAATATTTGCGTCCTGTAGTACTGTAAATAGGTTTAAGGGTATATACGCACACTTACATATAGTAAAGAATCTGCTTTAAGTATTTCTTTTGAAATAAGTAAACGAATGAATGAAATTTAATTTAATTTGAATAGTGCAATCAAGGAATTTATATCAGTATATAACCTGGTAAGTTACAGTAGTTCGGTCAGTTGCGGTTGGCACTGAGCTTGTAAACATAAAGTTGTCTGTTCATCTATGATTTTTAAAAAAATATCGTGTACAATATGACAAGCTAGTGAACACAAAATGCGTCCGAAATAAAATGCCCCCCCCCCCATATTTCTATTGCAAATAAAATTTGATCAAATTTAATACTCTTTTGCGTTGCTTCACATGCATATGCAGTAATACTTAAATAATTAAGAAATTTTTTTAATTATAGCCAAATAAAAGTTACAGTTGTGATATGTAGGAATTATAACAGAATTTCAGCGTAATTTTTTACGTGGCTATTTTTATTTAATTATCTGGAGTATTGGGGTGATGCTTCTAGGTTTGGTTAACAGAAACAAGTCGGGCGCGTAGTCTTCGTGGGTGTTAGTCAACACAGCAAGCAGGGGCCAGAAAGAACCTCTTAATATCCTAAAACATTGATTCTATTCTAATATATAATATATTACTTAGAATTTTAATTTGTTTAATTAGCAAATATTTCAAGCGTTACCTTTCTGAGTTCATTACAGGATATTGTATTCCAGTATAATATTTATATATATTATGAAATTTGAATTTTTATAACAGGAAAAAATTGCATTATCCAAAAATGGAGCTTAGATCTCAGTGACATCAGAGGCAAATATAAAAACTGTGCATGGGCCCTACTATATGTTCTACTTACCATGATTAAAAAAAAATAATAATAATAAGTGACCCCATCCTCAGAAGCATCTGTAAAATATCTTAACATATTATTATCGGGGTATTTTCCTATTTTGAACAGTAAATTACGCCTTTTGGCATTCCTCTAAATCGTTATATTTTTAGAGAAATAATTTTGCGTATGTGAGATTAAAGTTTTATCTTCAGCAATTCATGTGAAATTTCACTAGCATGTATATGTGCTAGTGGCATATAAAGAGTTTAATGAATATGCAAATTTCATTTTTAATTTAAAATATTGTTTTAGAAGAAGGACTCAAGAACAGGGCTAATTTTTATTTTATATCAAACGAGAATTTTCATTTGCCGATGCGAATGTGTTAATTTTGCCCAAGGACAAAACAAACTTTCACAATGATGCTATAAATATTCACGAATTAAAATATAAAATTGTATGAGCCTGGTATCCCATTTTTCTGACAAATACATCCCTGCTTACTTCCACATCAGATTGCTTCTTCTGCCTGACTTTTTAGATACTCTCTCGATTTCATGATAAAAGTATATGATTTAGGGCCTTAGAAGCAGATTCCTAAAAATTGCAATAGAATGTCTAGGGTATCTTTCATATAAAAAACAAAAGAACTAGTTCATTTTTTTTTTTTTTTTTTTTTTTTTTTTGTGTGTGTTTGAATGTAAAAATGTAAAAATTTCCTAATATTTAATGTATAATTTATAAACTTTATTTGTGCTTACAATATCAGTGTTTGAATAATATTTTTTTCATGCGTATCTAAAGTTTTTTACCATGTCAGCTGGTTCTGGAGGGGGCTTGAGCCCCCTAAGCCCCCTCCGTGGGTGCGCCACTGGTTTTGCACACATTTTTGATGGAAAAGCAGAATTTAATTTAACAAAATGGAAAGGACGAGGTCAGAAATGGAACTTGAGACTTTTGATATAACTCGTCAGTGCTCGACAAACTGAGATATACGGTTGATATACGACCAACACTAACCAATCATCAAATGGAAATTTCCATCTGATTTGCAAATGGAAATTTTTTTTTCTTTACATAATGAGGGATCAGTGTGAGCCAGATCTTACTCGTGTTTCAGATGGTTATATGTGAATCTTACTAGAATATAATTATATTGTGGTAAACTGTGGTGACTAGACTATAATATGAAAACTTTAAGAAAATCGTGATAAATAAGCTCATAAGGTGATATTATCGAAGGCAGGGAAGGGTATGAACGCAGATGGAGCATTTCTGTCTCCGATTGGTCTCTGACCATCAGTTGAACGTATTGCCAAATGATAATCGCACATATTTCAGAAAAATGCATAGAATTGGAGGGAAGCAACGAAAGGAACTCACACCAACAAAATCCCACTGAAAATAAACACAAAGTAAAGTTAATGTATCGAAGCAGAGAAAAGGTGTGGAATGACAGTTGAGCAGAATGCCAACTGACCACCATATATCAGAAGTGCAGGAAAAATGGCATTAAAATAGCAAGGAAATAACAAAAGAAACTCATTAAAGTAAAATTGCCCAGAAAATCACCATAAGGTAACACATTTGCCAGGCGCAATAAGTGAATGAGGGGTTCTGCTTTCGAAGCTGATAGACGGGTGGTGCCAGGTTCAAATTCAGATCAAGCCCATCAGTGTAGCCGTTGTGCGTAGTTTTCGTCAAATTTTTCGATAAGCTTAAAAGAAACGCAATTTACATTCACTTAAAAGTAAGGAAGATGTGCTGCATTACAACGTTTTTTGGGTAGTTTTTTTTTTTTTTTGGAGGGGGGGGGGAGCATATATTTTTCGGAAGGGTGGTGTTTTACTGCACCCAGCAAAACTCTTCATTTAACGAATATAACTATATTCTTAGAACGTTTTAGACTGTAATTAAACTAAAAACATTTTTTAAATAATTCAGAGAACTTTTATCCACACCACTTTTTGAAGCTTACCGACTTCAATTATCATTTCAAGTTCCCTCCGCTTATAATATACATTCAGAAAACTTAAACTATAAAATTAAATTAACCAATGAGAAGTTCCATCAACAAACAATAAAATATTTGAATTTTCTTTTGCACATTCTTATAAACAGGTCCCATTTGTCCAATCTCAGTTGGAAATATGCAATATCATAGTTCCATGATATTGTGATTAAATACGATTGTGAGTTCTTTGCGACTGCATTAGTGTCTTGGCTTGGGTGAAGTGTTCCTCACGGAGAGGGGATTATCAAGGTTCCTAGCTTATATTCACGCTTTTTTTTTTTTTTGGAGAGGGGGGGGGGAGAAAGAAGGCTTCAAACAGCTAGGCGGCCGAAACGTTCTGTTCAAACTTGGCACCTCTGATGTACCAGCTCTGAGAGCATTGCCGCATTTGGTATTTAGGAGCAGCAAGAAATACAGTGAATATATATACTAGCAGACTTTGCCGCTTCACTGGTCGCTACATTTAAGTGAATTCTCAAATTTCCATATCATTACTAATAGAATCTCAAAAAAAAAAAAAAAATATGAAAAGAAAAAAAATCACTGAAATTAGACGGAATTTCAACTAAAATTCTCACTGCGTTAGGTAGGGATTTTTCCGCTCCCAACATGAGGATTCGGTTTTCCATTGCCATCGGCAGCGATTTACTCGCAATTCACCTTCTCTCTCTCTCACGGGTAAGTTAGAAGTTTCACGAAATTCCACCAAAATGCATATTGCGGACACTTAAACAACAACCGCACACCAAAATTCACCATTCTAAGATAATTTGGAGCATATTTAAGCTTAAAAGCGTGTTTTTTGTCCCCCCCTCCTCTACGGTAAGTTAGAAAGTAATTTTGAAAAATCCCTTTGTGGTGTGTGCATTGGGAACTATAACTAATCGACACATCAAAATATCGTTTATCTGAAATAATTTAGAGCAGAGTTACTCTTGAAAAGGCGCCCCCCCCCGCCTTTCAAAAGCGGGGGGGGGGGGAATTTCAGAAAATCCATTTGTTGTACGTGTTCGGTACGCATAATTAAACCACACATAAAAATTAATCTGATATAATTTAAATATGTGTTTATTCCCATCCACCCATCCCTTTGAGGAAAAGGAGGGGATTTTCATAAAACCTAAGAATGCTCATAAAGCATCCCTGCACTAAAATTTGTGACTGCAGCTTCTATAGATTTCCCAGGACAAATTTAGCGCTAAAAAGGGATCTCGAATTTGCCTCCTTATAACGTCCCCTCGCTTCCCCCCCCTCCCAAAAAAAAAGAAAAATTGAAAGTTAAAAGAAAAAAAAAACGGTTTTCTTAAAATATACTGAAGAAGACGCATGGCTGTTTTTAATAACTTTATACCACTTTTGGTATCTACTCAAAACATCCGGAATTTCAAAAAATTTCCCTCTGAAAAATTTTTCTCTATCCTCCCCCTTAAAAATAGAAAAATCCAAAATCGCAGAAAATTTTATTTTCGTATTCAAGTCTAGTCTCTTCATGTGCAAATTCTTCATCGTAAAGTAATTTGGAGCCGAGTTATGCTAACTAACGAGTTTTTGACTTTCGGTCCCCAGAGGAGGAACTGAGGGAATTTTGGAAAATTTTATAGGTATACTTTTAAGCTGGTACAGACCTAAATTCTTGCCAAATGTCGTTGCATTGCGTCCAGCCATTCTCACGTGAAACATGGACAAAAAATAGTTAACAGATGCACTGACACACAATGACCCCCCCCCCCCTAAACACACACATAGAAAGTCATTTTCCGCTTTCAAGATGTCTAAAACGGGAAGAAATCGCAAAATTTTTTTGATTGTAAGAAACTTACAAACAAAAGTCTGTTTTATGAATATACATTGAAGTTTTTAGTATATTTTTCTCTTGCTGAAAATTTTACTTACCAGTGGCAAGTAAATTGGTGAAATTCCCCACACCTGGGTGTGCACGAACGGGGGGGTAGCCAGGGCACCCCCCTGGCTACGCGCATGTCATAATATGTATGTATTGGTTGAAAAAGGGTGGGGGGGGAATTTTCTGTCTGTCACATCACAATTGTGAAAAGTCAATTTCGTTTGGCTATTCCGATGTAACAACTTTGTTAATTGTTAGACGAGATTTTGTAGATACCTGTGGTCTCGATGGTGGAGGGGATATTTGTCATTAAAATTATTTTAAAGAAGTTTCAATTAAAATCAGAAATGCAGCGGAAAAATAGAATGTAATTGTATGTGTAATTGTACCAACCAAAATATCTATCAAATAATTCGTAAGCAACAACCCCCCCCCCCTTCGAGATTGCAGGTATGCAGAAAATCCTGTTTACATACAGGGTGCTGATGATCGAGGGTGTCACCTCGCGAAAACGGCTACACCAACTTCAAATATCCAAAGCTTTAAAGAAAAGTTTAAACTTGAACTTAGATAAATAAACACTTTTAATATTAACTATATAATATACCTTTTATTAAATCTCTGCTCGCTTTTAAATCTACATGCAAGTAGGAGATGTCAGGGTTTTACATGTTTGTTACTTTCACCTTTTGGTTTACAGTATTCTTAATTGATACTAGTGGAATTCATGGGGTTGTTATATATCAGATATTTTTAAATAAATATTTCATAAATGTTTAACTTACTTTTTTTTTTTTTTTTTTTTTTTTTACTAAATAATATGAAAATTGCTAGAAATATCTTAAAAAAGTGACTGTGTCGAATTCTATTGTAGAGCGACAACTCCATACAAAACCAGTGCACCCACTCTTTAAGCTTCATTTTAAAGAGTTCGTATAAAACAATGGTTCTCGGCTGGTGGGCTATAAAAAAATTTCAGTTGTACTTTTAAATGTTGTTAAGACGTCAAATTTTGACGGGTACCAACTAGCATTTTTATATTATATAATTCTTTAGATACTTTTCTTTTCTATAATCTCCCATAGAAAAAAAATATTTTTATATTAAAAGTATTTAGAAATAAATTTTTCACTTAAAAGATCAAATAGTATTTTTAAAACAAATAAGAAACATTGTGATTTTTAATATAAGTGCAATCATTTTCAATTATATTTTTATATTAAATAATTCTTTAATTATTTTTTTGTATAATCTCCCATGGATTTTTTTTTATAAAATTGAATTACAAGATAAGAGAAAGCCGTGTGAGTGCCACACCAGTTTATTAAGGTAGGGAAAAGAACTAAAATACTAGCGCATACTAGCACTCCCTCCCACCTCAAAATACGCACCTGAATTACATTACGAGAATTGTATATTGTTTTTTTTTTTTTTTTTTTTTTTTTTTTTTTTTTTAAAAAAACTCTCATTTAAATTTATTGACTTTTTTACGCGTTTGGATTTTTTATTTAATAAATACAGTTTTATTAACTCTTTTTAACGAATTTAATAAGTGAAACCCCCATCCCACCCCTACTTACACATAAACACACCTGTGTTGCACCTGTTTTGGAAAAGATCAGGTCGGAAGTGCTACCCTCAAACCAAAACGGTCGGAACTGCGATGATTTTAACCCCGGTCGAATCTGTATCTGTCCCGGTCGGAAGTGCGACACCACCAGCCGTTAATACTTGAAAAAATGCAGTAATCCTCTCTTGTCAAACTTCTTTCTCCATTACCAATCTAGAAAATACCACCCTTCCTTTTATGCTACAGGGGAGCGTAACTCAATGACTTTCCCAAGCATGATAAAAACTAGAGAACGCTTCTAAGAAAAAGAATTCCTGTCAAACACCTGCCATCACTACTCAAACAAAGCTCTTCAATTTATCTCTGTCCGAAAAATTAAAATAGTCTCCAGTATTTCTTTTCTTTTTCTTATTCTTTTCTTTTTTAATTATTATTATAATTATTATTTTAACATTATGATATCTTTTAAAAAATAATTAAAATACCATAAATAGTAAATATGTGAATAAAATAATAAATAAAAGCTTTTTTATTTATTTTTTTAACTGAAAAAGGTCCTGTGAAAGATTTTTTTTTATTCAGCCCTCTTAAAAGAATAAATTTCTAACTGACGATCTGACGATGAAATAAATAATCACTAACAAAGATGAAATGTTTTCGAAACATAGTTTAAATCTATGGCATAATTTGGGGGCAATTTCAGTGTACGATTCGCAAGTAGCAATTCGCAATTTACCCATTTTTCCATTACCCATTTTTCCGCTTACTCATTTTTCCGCCTCCCGTTAAACTCATATGAGGTATGTTTTAATAGGTTTTTTCAAAAGACATATATATAATAAATTCACGAAAAAAGCCATTTGTATGTGACATACGTTTGTAAAGCTTTCCAAAAACAAAATAGACATCTACATATATATATATACATATATATATCATACTTATACGGAGTTTTTTGTGACATGGACTCAAAACTAATTTAATAGATAGTATGGATCCACACGCAACTACCGAGGATTTTCTGATAAAGGCAATCTAAGAATACATATTTGCATTCATACAGCTAAAAAGCCGTATGTATGCAATTAATGCTCTAAAGAATATTCTCAAAAGGGCAATCTAATTACACATCTTCGCATGCATACAGGTGAAAAACCGGTTGCATGTGAAGAATGTCCCAAAACATTTTCTGGAAAGAGTGGTTTAAAAACACATCTTTCCATAAACACTGGAGAAAATCCTTATGTGTGTAAAGAATGTTCTAAAGGATTTTGTGAGAAGAGCAGTTTAAGAAAACATCTTCGCATTCATACCGGAGAAAAGCCGTATATTTGTGAAAAATGTTCTGAAGGATTTTCTGAAAAGAGATACTTAATGACGCATCTTCGCGTTCACACAGGAGAAAAACCATATGTGTGTGAAGAATGTTCTAAAACATTTTCTGTAAAGAGCAGTTTAATAAATCATCTTCGAATTCATACCGGACAAAAGCCATATGTTTGTGAAACAAGTTCCAGAGGATTTTTTCGAAAGAGCCATTTAATGAGGCATCTTCGCGTCCATACCGGAGAAAAGCCGTATATTTGTGAAGAATGTTCTAAAGCATTTTCTGAAAAAAGCCATTTAATAACGCATTTTCGCATTCATACTGGAGAAAAGCCGTATGTGTGTGAATAATGTTCTAAAGGATTTTGTGAAAAGAACAGTTTAAGAAAACATCTTCGCGTTCACACCGGAGAAAAACCGTATGTTTGTGAACAATGTTCTAAAAGATTTTCTGAAAAGAGCAGTTTAATAAATCATCTTCGAATTCATACCGGAGAAAAGCCATATGTTTGTGAAACATGTTCCACAGGATTTTTTCAAAAGAGCCATTTAATGAGGCATCTTCGCGTCCATACCGGAGAAAAGCCGTATGTGTGTGAAGAATGTTCTAAAGGATTTTCTGAAAAGAACGGTTTAAGAAAACATCTTCGCGTTCACACCGGAGAAAAACCGTATGTTTGTGAACAGTGATCTGAAAGATTTTCTGAAAAGAGCCATTTAATGACGCATCTTCGCATTCATACCGGAGAAAAGCCGCATGTGTGTGAACAATGTTCTATAGGATTTTCTGAAAAGAACAGTTTAAAAAAACATGTTCGCATTCATACTGGAGAAAAACCGTATGTGTGTGAAGAATGTTCTACATGATTTTCAAGAATAGCTGATCTAAAGAACCACCTTCGATTTCATACTGGAGAAAAGCCATATGTTTGTAAAGAATGTTCTAAAGGATTTTGTGGTATAAGTGAATTAAAAAGTCATCTTCGATTGCATAATTGAGAAATGCCGTATGTTTGTGAAGAATGTTCTAAAGGATTTTCTCAAAAGAGCCATTTAATGACGCATCTTCGCGTTCATAGAGGGTAAAACCATATGTCTGTGAAAAATGTGTTAAAAAATTTTCTGAAATAAGTGCTCTAAGAAAACATCTTTCTATTCATACACGATAAAATTACATGTGTGTGAATATATTTTTCTAAAAACGATTATTTAAAACATTTTTGCACACATACTAAAGAAAAACCATTAAGTGTGAATAGTAAGAAAGCACTGCAGTATTCACGATTTAAAGTAATAAGTGCAAAACTTTCAAAAAACAGCAAAAAATGAACCATAGCACATTCTTCCACAAAACATCCCACCATAAAAACTCGAAAGAAATTTTTGGGGTCGAAAGAAAAGATCAAATCAAAGCGTAGCCGCTTCGATTATAGCAGTCGTTCCTACTTCATTCGCTTGACGAAGAATCGTATTTTATTATCGTACTGAAACAGTTGTAGCGAGTTTTCTAGTGCATTTTGCGGTGTTCATTAAAAGTTTGCTACTTATTAAGTGTGAATGTTCTAAAAGTTTTCTGATAAAGATTATTAAAAAAAAAACTACTTCGCATTCATACATACAGAAAAGCCGTATATGTGTAGTAGTCTTTCTTTTGCCGCTTCTAGTGTTAAATAGACAAGTACGCACTTATACGGATTATGGAAAAAAGGGCCCTTTTTCAATTCGCAAAATAATCAATGACAAATAATGATACTTAAAAAATGGCTTTCAAATTAGACATTTAGAAATTTCAATTGATTTTGTACAGCATTCATTAAGTATATACCTCGGGGAAGATAGGGGGGGGCAGGAGCAGATCGAAGGAAAACAATTGTTTTTACATAAAATCTTACCGATTTTAATGAAACTTTGTATAATCACGTACAATTTGTGAAAAAATTACAGTAAGTGTCAGGCAAACAGGCAAACTTACTGTGGGTTAAAGAGGGGGGGGGGATGCAGAGTAAAATAAAATTATCTTTTATATCGCCGTTTTACCAACTTTAATGATATATTGTGTATTATATACCTGGGGGGCAGATAGAAATAAAATATATTCTTCTTTAATTTACTCTATTATTGATTAAAATTTTTTGTACAATCACGAATAATTTATTAAAAATTTACAGTAAGTGTCAGACATACTTGGGGGGGGGGGAATAATAAAGTGATTCTTTATATCACCACTTTAGCGAAAACTACACTATTATCGATTTAAACAAAAACTTTGTATAATAGAGTACAATTTGTGAAAAAAATCACAGTAAGGTCAGACATACTTGAGGGAGGTGGGTGAAGAGAGGGGAGACAGAGGAAAATAAAATATTTTTTATATCACTATTTTACCGATTTTAATGACATATTCTATAACTATCACTTACTTTTTACGAAGATCAAAATGAGGGTATTATACATTTGTGGGGGGGGGGGGGGAGGAGGCAAGCGTAAAGCAGATAGAAGTAAAATATGTTGTTCTTTAAACTACCGCAGTGTCGATTCAAAGAAACTACGCAATTTTCTGCTCATGAAAAATTATGATAAGTGTTCACATATCTGGACGATTTGCTAAAGGGGGGGGGGACAGAATGAAGAAAATGTTTGTTTTTATATCACTATGCTACCTACTTATATGAAACTTCGTACCACTATCACTTTCATTTTATTAAAATATAGTCAAAGTTAACTAAAGCTGATAGGGGGGGGGGGACAGATGGAGAATAAAATAATCTTTTTAAACAACATATTATCGTTTGTTTTATTGTTTTATTTACATTTTGTGTAAGTACCAATTACTATTAATGAAAAATTATACTGAGGTATGAAAAAATTCAATGTATGATTTAAACCTGTAAAAAAATTATTAAAAAATGAATTTTCTTCTTTTAATCTGTCTCTTTTGTCAGGGGTAGTACTTGTCCTGAAAATCCTGAAAATTTAAAAAACGTCCTGAAATGTCCTTAAATTTAATAAGTTGTCCTAAAATTCCTGAATTTTTCAACTATTATGCTATATATTGACATTCAAACCACCCAAATTAAGTGATAGAAACTCAAACTCACTCTGTATTGCCACGCTTTACTGTGATCATCAGATAAATAATATATTAAAAACTTTATTTCTGCACAGCTGCCTTCATGCTTACTTTTTATTTCCTTTACCCAAATACCAAAGGTAATTTGGGTATTGCATTTTTTATGCAAAAGTTTCACCTGATTTGCAGGTTTTTAATGTCTCCCGATTCAAAAAAAAAAAAAAAAATTGTGTTTTTCTGTAATTGTTTATTATGTATGTGTATGAGGAATCTCCTGATTATCATATCTCCTAAACTAATAGAGATAGAATGACAAAACTTAAGAGTTGAGACTGGTGTGCACATCTCAAAACAGCTGTAAAAATTTTCTTCGAAGTTGCTTTATAAACATCTTTTTAGGTGTCCTTTTGTATGTGTTAATTGGTTAGTTCAAGAAGATTGATAGATGTTCTATATAAATACGTCAAATTTAGGTCTTGCGAGTGCGTTTATTTTCAAATTGTCTCTATGTATTTTCTTCAAACTCACCGTATTAATTCCCTTTTATATGCCCTTTTGTATGTAATTGTTTGCTAGTTTCTGGTGAGTAGATGAGTTTGCCAAGTCTTTGTCAAAATTGACAGTGGGACCCCAAAAGTTGATTTCTCAAAAATGGCTCTAAAGATTTTCTTCAAATTTGCAACAGAAACTCTTTTTTAGATGTCCTTTCATGTGTATTACTTGGTTACTACCTTTTTGATGTAGAAATGATTGAAAAAAAAAAAAAAAAGACACGAGTCTAAGAGAGTTTTTGAAATGATCACTATAAATGAATACATGTTATAGTAGTGCTTCAGTTGCTCCAATTAAAGTTAGATTTTTGAGCCAAATATTTCATTTTTGAGATTGAGCCAAATATTTCATTTTTATGCCATTTTAAATTTTCTTGTATGAATTAAAAAGTACACTAATTGATTTTCAATTACGCTTGCCATTTTGTTTTATGTTTTAATCATAAGTAAAATTTTGAGTTATCATCAAAAAGCAATGTGATATAAACCCTTTCAAAAAACTGGATGTTTTTCTTATTTAAATAAAATTAGCTTATTTTACCCAAATACAGTAGATTCAAGGTGTTTCGCTTATGTAGGTAGACTAGTAATTTTGTCCTGAAAATGTCCTGAAATTTTCAAAAATATATGTCCTGAAATTACAACTTATGCTAGTACTATCCTTGCTTTTGCCCTTCCCTCCTTGTAGATATAAAACACTTACACTCTCGTTGATGTTTAGCATCAGTTTTACAAGGAGAAATTTAAAAACGTGCCCTTTTTTCCGGTGCCCTTTTTCCCGCAATCCAAAAATTCAATACATGGTTAATATCAGACATTAATTAAAAGTTAATATCAAACATTGGTTAAAGATTATTCTAAAAAAGAATTTTTTTTCTTTGATATGTCTGTCCCCCTCCCCTCGTAGAGACAAAAAAATTTTGTTATCGCCCATGTTTAACAAGTATTTTACAAGTAACAATAAAGAAAGATGCTCTTTTTTCCAGATTGCGGAAAAAAGGACACTTTTCTTAATTTCTCCTTGTAAGACTCATGCTAAGCATCAACGAGAGCGTAGGTTTTTTATTTCTACGTGGGGGGGGGGGACAAAAGAGACAGATTAAAAGAAGAAATTTCATTTTTGAACAACTTTTTACGGATTTGAATCATACATTGAATTTTTGAGTACCTCCCTGTAATTTTTCATTAAAACTAACTGATATTTACAGAAAATGTAAATAAAACAAACGGTAATAAGTGTTTTTTAAAAAGATTATTTAATTTTTCATTTGCCCTCACTACCCCCCCCCACCCCTATCAACTATAGGTAACTTCACTATAATTTTAATAAAATGAAAGTGATAGTCGTACAAAGTTTAATATAAATAAGTAGCGTGGTGATATAGAAACATTTTCTTCACTCTGCCCCCCCCACCCGTAGCAATTCGTCCAGATATGTGTAAACTCACTGTAATTTCTCATAAGCAGATTTTTTTTATTTTTAATCTATTATACGGTAGTTTAAAGAATAATATAATTTACTTTTATCTGCGCCCCATTCCCCCAGATGTGTAATACACTCATTGTGATCCTCATAAAAATTAAGTGATAGCTATAGAATATATCATTAAATCGATAAAATGGTGATATAAATAATCATTTTATTTTTCTATGCCCCCCCCCCTCTTAACATTCCCCTCCAAGTATGTTTAACACATTGTAATTTTTTCATAAATTATACGTGATCATACAAAAATTTTTTAATCGATAATAGAGTAGTTTAAAGAAGAATATATTTTATTTTCATCTGCTCCCCCTTGCCCCCCCCCCCAGGTATATAATACACTCATTGTAATCTTCATAAAATTCAAGTGATAGGAATAAAATGTATCATTAATTCGGTACAATGGTGATATAAAAAAATAATTTAGTTTTCCTCTGCCCCTCCCCCTCTTTAACCCCTCCCCCACCCCAAAGTATGTCTGACACATACTGTAATTTTTTCACAAATTATACGTGATTATACGGCGATAAAAGGGTAGTTTAAAGAAGAATGAAATCTATTTCCATATCCGCCCCTTGCCCCCCCCCCCCAATATATAATGCACTCATTGTGATCTTCATAAAAAGTAAGTGATAATTATAGAATATATCATTAAATCGGTAAATAAAAGATAATTTTATTTTCCTCCCCCCCTTCCCCAGTTTGCGTGACACTTGATTTACTGTCATTTTTTTCACAAATTGTACGTGATTACACAAAGTTTCATTAAAATCGGTAAGAGTTTTTTTAAAAACAATTATTTTCTTCCGACCTAAGCCTGCCCCCTCCCCCCTCTTCCCCGTCATATATACTAAATGCATTTTGTACCAAATCAAGTGAAATTTCTAAAAATGTAGTTTGAAAATAATTTTTTTAATTCATTATTTGATATTTATTATTTTGCGAATTGGAAAAGTGCCCTTTTTTTCCGGGTGCCTTTTTTCCGGTGCCCTTTTTTCCAGTGCTCTTTTTTACGTGCCATTTTTTCCGGTGCCCTTTTTTCCGGTTCTCTTTTTTACATGCCCTTTTTTCCGGTGCCCTTCTTTCCGGGTCCTATTATACATGTAAATAGCCTTAGAAGTGTTAATATAATCTGTAAGATTTTCTGAAAAGGTTGTTGAAGCCTATGATGTATTTCATATCGGAGAAAAGACTGTGAATGTGAAGTACAATTTTAAGATAGAAAAGTAATTTTCTGAAATGCCTAGATTTTGAAGATTCCGGAAAAAGGGTATCTAGAAAAAAAAAAAGCACTTTTACAATTCGCAAACCGCAAAATAATAAATATCGAATAAGAATTTAAAGAATGACTTTAAAATTACAACCACCAACTGGTGATTGACTGATAAACTCATATTCTGACATCTTTAACTGTAACTATAATAATACTATTTTAACTGATACTTTTATCATTAACTGTAACTGTTACAGCCACGAGTGGATAATGTTTACGAGATGAGCACGGATTAAAAGTTTAAGAGGATTTATTACGAATGCTGCGGAAAAGTAGAAATTTTCATCTTACCGATAGAGGGCGAACAGATCTTGACAATATCCCAATCAGCGCCTTTGTTTACATTTGTAGCGGTTCATTGGTCGTTCTCAGAAATACGGAAATCGTGTGATTCATTGTAATTGTACTATTGTACATCTGTGATGATGGCTAAAATTACGAATTGCTTCTTAAAATTTACGTATTTTGAATTTTAAATAAGATAAATAAGGATAAATTACTTTCGTCATTTTGAATAAACACTAACGTTAGTAGCATTTAATCACGAATTTGATCAGCAAACAATGTCTGATTTCATTGGTGTGATTTTCTTTTCCATTGCTCCACAAGATATAATTAATCGATGTGTACAAATTTTAATAATTTACACACCACCTCATTTATCCTATTTATGAATGAAGTATAAAACATCATTTTAAGCGATTATAATTATCGTAAATGTCTGTTGAAGTTTTTATAATGGTAACTCCATTTTCCCTTAGTCATTAAAAATAAAATGTTTAAAAAATTCACGGTCTTCTTTTAGATCTATTCTAAAATTTTAGTACTATTTTATGACTTGTGCCCTTTTTCTTGCCAGATTTGGATGGGATGTTTCTTCGATCTCTTGAAGTTTCCCAGATGGCAACATCATGTGGATTATGTAATACTTTTTCTTAACTCATCTTTAGAAACATACATCGTAAAACTGTAACTGATAAAGACAAATTTTGTTCTTTAATGTTACTTGAAACTAGATAAAACAATTATTTTCATTTAAATAAAATCTATTCCTTAATTACTTTGAAAAATCTTAATTTAATGATAATTAAAAATGATAGTCATTTCTCAGGTGATTAAAATTTTTAAAAAATTGAATTCTTATATATTCAGCTAGCTGAATAGAATCCGAATGATTTGATATTCTGTAGTATGGCCGAATATCGAATAGATGCCTAATATTCGGTGCATCCCTAATTTACACGAAATATTAACCACTTCAGCAGCCACAGTAATGTGTTGACGGCTAGGTTTCCCCTGAGTTTTCTCGAGATGACTGATGAAGTGGTTAAAAAATTTACAGTGTATATTTAATGCTGGTGCAGTAATTGTTTTTGATATTTTTTAAATTGTAAAATGAAAATGCAAAATGTTATGTAAGTTCTTTTATTTATTTATTTATTTTTTTAGTTGCTGTATGTGCTAAAATGGGAGATAGATAGGATGAAAACAGTGAAGTTGAGGAATGTATATCGGAAACCGGCTCAAACTGTTCTTGAAATATGCAACGCTAAAAAATAAATACTTGGAATAAAGTAAAAAAAAGCATAATATGTTATGTTTTATTGTAATTCTTATTCAATAAAGCAATTTTTTAATTTCTTTCAAATGCAGTCGAATGTTTATATGTAATATGTGTAAGTATGTATAATGAATTAAGAAAAACATAATAAAATACCACAAAAATACTTGACCAAAATGAAGAAGCAGAAGTCTAGTGACAGCAGTAAAGTTGATATGACAATAATAAAAGTCAAACATGCCTACAAACACATTATTTGTAGAAAGTATTTGAAGCAAGGCTGTATAGATAGTTAAATAGGAAAATAAACATTTCAGATTGCGGTAAGGCGATTGGTTATTTTGGGGATGCACCAAATACCACTTTTGGCCGAATATCCTTGAATCCGAATAGTAACTATTCGCCCGAATACGAAATATTCGGCTCGCTGATTTACTCTTATATTCAGGTGTCAATCACCTAATTTTTTGCACAATTTTTCAGAAATACTGATTACATTTTGTAATATTTTACTCTTTTAATTATGCAAAAAGTATTTAAAAAAACTAGTATTCAGAAACAGTGGTTTATATACATGTAGAAAAATATTAGGAAACATTACTATTCATAAATAGTGGTGTAAGGCTGAATTCTCAGTCAAAGAAAATAATTAACTGTTAGACTTCTTAATAAACACACAAAATTTCTTACATAACAATACCTTGTCGCGCCCACTCAAAACGCAACCCAGAAATGCATCATTTGAAAAAAATCAATTTAAAATTAACAACGTATTGGCTAACCTATATTTAAACTGACGCAAATGCCTCCTACTCTCGTGTGGATATATTGTGTTATAGAGATGTGATTTTTTTTTGAGCATGTTCAGTCACTTCATATGCATTTTTAAATGACAAGTTCAAAACTGCTATTTTATAACTTGTGTCATTTTTCTTGCCAGATTTGAATGTTATCTTTGTTTGATCTCTTGAAGTTTCCTAGATAGCAACATCATGTGAATTATGTACGCTCTTTCTTAACTCAGCTGTAGAAACATACATATCGTTATACTGTTATTGATAACGACAACTTTTGTTAGATATTATTAATTGCTATGATTTATGTCAGGGCTGATTGTGTTCAGGTACTTTACCTGATTTTGGGTATTTTCCATTTTTGATATCAGAATTCCAGTTTTTCTGGTTGTTAAATTCATAAAAAAAAAAAAAAAAAAAAAAAAAAAAAAAAAAAAAACTAAAATATCAAATCTATCTGACTGCAAAACATAATATTTTTAATAATGAGAGGACTGGATCTCCTTCCAATGACTTATATGGTTTTTACCCATACAAAAAACTTTTTTTTGTTAAAATGTGAGGTATTTTTTGAAGAATCCACAATCACTCCTGTAATGTAACTAATAATTTTCTTTCATGTTACTTGAAACTAGATAAAACAATTGTTTTCATTTAAATATAATCTATTTCTTAATTACTCTGAAAAATCTTAATTTAATGATTTAAAAAAAAAAAAAAAAAACAGAATTCTTTCAAATGAATTAAAGTTTTAAAAAATTGATTTTTTATATATTCCAACTAGCCGAATAATTTGCCATTTGGCCAAACCGAATATTCGGCTAGCCGAATAGTTTAAGATTCGGCCGAACCGAATATTCAGTTGTATGGCCGAATACCGAAAACACTAGATGGTTATTGGTTATTTCTATAGGTTCGAAGATACATGAAATAGATACTTATGTACTGCCTTCCTGGTTTTCTATCTTGCCACGAAAGAAAGCTTCTTGTTGTTCCATTTCTGCATTTGAGAAATTCTGCAGGTTTAAAATTTGTACTACTTTTCTGAAAGATGAATTTTTTAATACAGTCGAACCATGAACTGCTTCTACAATTCCTTTTAGAATGAATTGTTGCTGATAATATGAACAATCCCCCCCCTCCTCCCGCACTGACATTCATGTTTACAATATTTGGCTCTACTTCATTTAAGTTTAATAATTAACTTTTTTTTTTTTTTTTAACTCTAAAAATCAATTTTAAAAATAGTAAAAAATTTTGGAAAATAAGAAGAATAAGTGTAGGTTGTGAGCAAGGCACGACTTAGACTACCTGGAGCCCCGGGGCAAGCCTATTCTGGGGGGCCCCCTTGCAGTGGTATAAGAGGTCTTTAGGTTTCAGAATTTCTGCATTCGCCTGTAGGGGGTCCCTTTCAGAAGGGGGGCCCAGGGATTTCCCCGTATGCCCTGCCGTAAGTCAGAGCCTGGTTGTGTGTTTTCCGTATTTGTAAAAATAGACTTTTCAGAAAATACACTAAGTAATGAGTAATATTATAGACAATTCTCCCCATGTCGTTGGCTGCCTGTGAGGATAGCTAATGTACATTCTTAAGGGAGTATGAAGAAAATGGAAATAAAAAAATCTCCGCAGTTAATTATATGAAGAGCATCTCAGAATCAAATACACCTGCCAAACATGTAAAAAATAACTTTATATTTAGGTATTCGTATAGTATACATATACTAAATGGCTTTATTAACTGAAAAGGAAAAAAAAAAAAAATCTTAACGCTATATTTTTTAAAGTTTGCTTTAGTAATATTGTTTAAAAATATTTTTTAAAAAAATCTGGTGTGAAACAACACGACTTCTATTACCCACTATTACACACATTATATTCATTTTTTTTTGGAGGAGGATTTCAGAAGACAAAATATAACATTTTTTAGAGGAATGCACTTGTAAGACCTGAAATTAAGCTATTTATACATGTCTGAGTTTTCCTGAACTAACCAACTATATCATTCGAAAGGACGTCTAATATAGTGTTTGTATTGCAACTTAGAAGAAAATCAGTCAAAAGCCGCTTTTGAGATATGGACTTTCGATCCCACTTCTGGGTTTCCAATTTTCACCAAAGCTTGGAAATTTCATCTGTACATGAGGCCTGCCTGAATTCTAAAGTTTCATAGTTTGTATTAATTCTGGAGGTGTAATAACGAGATTTCCACCACACACACACACTGATCAGTTGCCAAAAACTTTTTTTGGACTCGAACCTTAAAACATAATCAGGTGAAAACTCGATGTCAAATTTCCAGACCAAATGCAACACTTCCGTTATCTACGTAGTCAGGCAATGGGAGTGAAAAGAAAATGTTTATTATTGTGAGTTTACCATTGTTAGTTCTTTTTTACAGGGATGCACGAAAGTCTGGATGCATTGGAGGTTAATCCAGAACAAATTTAGTGACGCATTGAGGCACTTATGCAAAATCAACTTTTGGCAAAGAGGCAGCCTTACAGAATAGATTTTTAACAAAAAGCACCTTCATAGCAATGTAACTGCTCACAAAACTTTCTATTAGAGCTTCACTGCATCAAACACATAATGTCCTGAATTTGGGTATTTGCTGTAGACAGTGCTATTGCACCTTCTCAGTTTACACATGAGTAATTACTCTCCCCAAATGTATTTGAAAATTAAATAATTTGTTTGGGCATTTATTTTGGTTAATTGTTCAAAAAAATTCTTAATTTTCACTAACTTACTTGATTTTTCGTGAATTATTAAATAAATTAACAAATAAAGTACAATTAAAAAAATAAAAAATAAAAACACTGGATTTATGATCCATTTAACAACATACAAGTTGGAGAGAAATACTCAATATTGCACATGGACTTGGGTAATGACTATTTAGATAGGAAAATTTTTAGGAATGCATGACACTGAAATGTTGTCAATAACATGCACCAAATTAGAATAAGTATTAAAGCAATAGGATAGATGGAGTATGAACAAAATCCGTTGCTTTTCTAAATACTGTAGTTTTCTATTTTTTTTTTTTTTTCTCGAAGAAACAGCTTATACAAATAAATTTTGTAAATAAAAAAAAAATTAAAAAAAATTCTTTTTAAAAATAGTGTTGGCAATGTAGTAAGTCAACAAAAATATAGGAACTTTTCAATCTCTGTATGACCTCATTTATTAGAATATATGATGAGAAATTATACAGAATTCACCAATGCTAATTTTAAGCATATTAGAAGCACCCAATATTTTCCAATGCTAATTTAAAGGCACAGTTCCAGTTCCAGAGTTGGGGAATGTCAAAACAACTTCAAAATATTTGTAAAGTTCTTAGACTAGTACATATTTTTAAAGCACTATATTTTTAGTTTTCTCTATATAAAATAGAAGAAAGTATTTGATTTCCAGCGTTCGGTGGATATGCATGATTTGAGAGATCGAGAACGCAATTTAATCTTTTCAGAAAATATCTGTGTAACAAAAAATTTTGTTTTAACTCTATCTCAAGAACTACTGCTCAGAATAACAAGTAAATTTGTAGTTGCACCTTGATTTAAGTTAGTACTTATCAACTTTTGGTACAAATCTGGTAAGATAGTTGGGAGGCGGAAAAATGGGTAAGGGAAAGATGGGTAACGGAAAAATGGGTAAACGGAAAGAAGGGTAATGGAAAAATGGGTAACGGAAAAAAGGCTAAGCGGAAAAATGGGTAACGGAAGAATGGGTAAATTGCGAATTACTACTTGCGAATCGTACACTGAAATTGCCCCAAATTATGCCATAGAGTTAAACTATGTTTCGAAAGCATTTCATCTTTGTTAGTGATTATTTATTTCATCGTCAGTTAGAAATTTATTCTTTTAAGAGGGCTGAATATAAAAATCTTTCACAGGACCTTTTTCAGTTAAAAAAAAAAAAATAAAATAAATAAGCTTTTATTTATTACATTATTCACATATTTACTATTTATGGTATTTTAATTATTTTTTAAAAGATATCATAATGTTAAAATAATAATTATAATAATAATTTAAAAAAAAGAAGAAGAAGAAGAAAAGAAATAATGGAGACTATTTTTATTTTTCGGACAGAGATAAATTGAAGAGCTTTGTTTTAGTTAAGTGATGGCAGGTGTTTGACAGGAATTATTTTTCTTAGAAGCGTTCTCTAGTTTTTATCATGCTTGGGGAAGTCATTGAGTTACGCTCCCCTGTAGCATAAAAGGAAGGGTGGTATTTTCTAGAATGGTAATTGAGAAAGAAGTTTGACAAGAGAGGATTACTGCGTTTTTTCAAGTATTCCCGGCTACATATGTTGGTTACAGATAAAGATTAAGCTGATAATTTGCTGTTTTTTAAATGAATTGTTAAATAATTGCACGTAAAAAATCTTTTAATTATTAAAATTACTTTAAGTACGGAATTAAACATTACATATATCTAACTTTACTTGAGCAGTATTGATCTTATAAAATATGTAAAACAACTGTTTTAGAAATAAAATAAATAACTTTGCAATTTAGGTACAAGAGAAAAAAAAAAAAAAAACACTCCCTCCCCCTACATACGAACAATATATATATATATATATATATAATTTTTAATGATAATATTGAAAAGAATGAGAACGGAAGCTAAACAGTTGAATAATTCATTACAAAACTCCACAAAGCCGATTAGGTAACTAGCGAACTTAGGTAAGTTCGATATTTAAAATTTATCGGAATAGTTATATTAACTTAAATTTGTTAAAATGGTAATAAAATTATTTTTCTAATTTAATATTTTTTAGGTTACAAAACATGTTCTAAACTTAGCAAAGAAAAACATTTCAAGGAAATGTAATATAAAGGGTGTTTCATAAGTCTGGATACACCAAAATATCTCGAAAGGAAAGGAAATTTGCTAAAAACATTGATTTCAAAAGTTTCATGGATTTAAATAATCTACCACATGAAGTATCACAAGTTGGTCCCGGAGGTCCCACGTGACACAAACTTCATTTTTTAAAAATAGAATCCATACCTTTTTATTGCAGAATCATGTTAAGCGAAAAACATTGTTTATAATAATGTACTGCTTTTATATTTTGTAGTATATGAGGTCCAGGATCCACCATGTTTATGTTGTGTTTCATAAATCTGGATACACCAAAATATTTCAAAAGGAAAGCAAATTTGCTGAAAACATTGATTTCAAAAGTTTCATAGATTTTAATAATCTACCATGTAAGGAATCACAAGTGGATCCCGGGGGCTCTTGGTTGCCCCACGTTGAATAAATTTCATTTTTTTAAATAGAAACCATACTTTTTCATTGCAAAATCACGTTAAGCGGAAAAAATCTATTTATAATCATGTACTGCTTTTATAATTTTGAGCATAGGGGGCCCCGGGAGCCCCTATTTTTATATTGTAATAAAAAAATTGGAAATCCCAAAATATCTCAATAAAAAAAGAAAATTCTCTGAACATATTAATTTCAAAAGTTTCGTGTTTTCGAATGATCTGTTACATGAAGTACCATGAGTGGGACCCGGGGCCTTAGGAGGGCCCACGTGACACAAGTTAAATTTTCTTAAACAGATATTGAACTTTTTTTCGTAGAATATCGTTAAGTGGAAAAAACTATTTTATATGATGTATTGCATTTTTCTTTTTCTTTTCTTTTCTTTTTTTTTAATATTGAGGCGTAACGGGCCTTAGGGCCCTGAATCTTACGTTGTAAGAAAAAACTGGAAAATCCGAAAATTTCTTTTTAAAAAAGAATTTTGTTGGATACAATGGTTACATAAGTGTCATTTATTCGAAAGATGTATTAGATGAATTAAATTATGTGGGGCCGCAGGGGGTACTAGAGGACCTCACATTATACAAACTCCATTTTTTTAAATCAAAAATTGGCTTTTCCTTCACACTATCGTATTAAGAAAAAGTATGGTTTAAAGAAAAGGTACGTTTATTATATAAAAAAATGTATCGTGCAGAAAAGTTTCCACTTGAAAAAATGAAGTGATTGTCACATGGGGCCCTTGGGGGGGGGCACCTTTGGTAGTTCGTCTGATAGATCATTTGGATGCATTACACTTTTATAATCATTAGGTTTGAGCGAAATTGCTTTTTTATTGAGATATTTTGGGATATTCAGATATTTTATTACTACATAAAAATAGGTGCCCCAGGACCACCTAATCATTAAAATAATAATAATAAAAAGAATACACTTTTCGATGCATATTTTCTTCCACGTAACACGATTTTAATAAGAAAAAAAATGAGAAAAAAAGTGACTTTGTCTTTGAAGTCAGTCTTTGAGTCAGTCCCTTTGAAAAAAATTAAGTCAGTCTCATCTGGGACTCTGGGGCCCCAGGGTCCCATTTATGATACTTCATACGATAGATTATTTGAATGCACAAATGATTTGAAATTAACTTGTCCTGCGAAATTGCATTTTTATTGAGACATTTTGGGATATCTGGATTTATTATTACAACACAAAATCGTTGTCCCAGGGCCCCCTATTCGGCAACGCGAAAAAAGCGATACATGATATAAACAGATATAACAGATTTTTTCTGATTAATCCGATTCTGTGAAGAAAAAGTATAGTTTCTATTTGAAAAGATTGAATTGATATCATGTGGGGCCCCCAGGGTCCCACTCATAATACTTCATGTAATAAATCATTCGAATGCATGAAACTTTTGAAATCAATGTATTTACAGATTTTTTTTTTTTTTTTAATATTTTAGGATTTCCAAATTTTTTGTTACAACATAAAAATAGGGGCCCCGGGGCGGTGCTCGGTAAAAATGGCAACGGAAAAATGGCAACGGAAAAAAATGGCAACCAGAAATAATGGCAACGGAAATAATGGCAACTGGCGAAAAAGGCAGCTGTAAAATTTGTAACAATAACTTGATAAATGGGTTAAGATGCAATTATCTATATAAATAAAGAGAACTGTTTTTATGTGTGTGTGTGAGTGATTGATGTGTAGGCTGAACGGAAAAAGTAGTTGTCGAACTACTAAATACAATTGACTCCCAATAAAATCTCTAGAATATCATCAACAGTCATGCATATTTTGAAATTTGAAGATAAAATTTACTTGTTTGCTTTCAAATTATGGAATAGAGCAGGCTCACATGGTGACTGTGATAAACATTGACAAATGATTCCGCACGTGCTTTAAAATGTAGGCAAAAGGTGGGATAAAGCACCATTGCTTACCGTTACAAGCTTAGCTATGTACTTCCATTTCTCCAATATTTTTAACATGTTTTACATTTCTGATAAGATTTAACCATTGTTATTGCTTGTTATATAAATGGATATTATGTGGTAGCTTTTAACTGAAAAATCTGTATTAAAACACTTTCTATGTAAAAAAAAATTTTTATATGTCAGATTAAGGGGGAAAAATATTATTTAATATAAAAATATAATTAAAAATGACTGCATTTATTAAAAATCAAAATGATTAATAATAAAATTAATTTTTTCAATAGAGCTATTTGAGCTTTTATTTGAAAAATCTATTTCTGAATACTTTTAACATAAAAACATTTTTCTTTCCTGTAAATAATTGAAAAAAGAAAAGAAAAAAAAAAATTAAATTAAAAAAATGGAAAGTATTACTGTTTTAGCTTTTAATAGTAAAATCTATATTAAAATACTTTTAATATTATTAAAACAATTTATTTTCTATGAACGGTAATAATAATAATAATAATAGCTAGTTAAGAAAAAAAATCATTCATTAAAATATTCTAATTAAAAAATAATAATTTATTTATTAAAAACATAATTTTTATAATTAAATTAGGTGAAATAATTTAATTCTTTTTTTAAAACTTTTAATTAAAAGGCCTATTTCAGTAGCTGACCGATTCTGCTCTCCAAGCTGATAGGCTGGTGTTATTGTTGGTGTTTGGGAATAAAGCCGATTGATTATTCTAGGGTCCTTGGCCCGAAGGGAGTACCTTCCGTGGATGTCTTTCTAAGGGGTCCTAGCCCATGTTTACGCAAGTTTCTGAGAAAAACATGGAAAACTCCAAACGGCTAGATCGACAAATGCGGACCTGTGGTCGAACCCGGCACCTCACGTCAACCAGCTTTGAACGCAGAACCGTTCTGCCGCTTGTGGGCCCTGATAGATTGGAATTGCCGGGTTCGATCCAAGGTCTCGTTTGTCAACCTAGACATTCAGAATTTTCTATGTTTTTTTTTCTGAAAATCGCATATATCCAGGAGAAGCTCCTTAGAAAGAACTCTTATGAAAGTCATTTCACTCAGGCTTAGAACCCGTATGTTGTCAATAGGTTTTAAAGCTTAAACCACAAACATCAAAATATTTTTAATTGAAAAACTTCTATATATATAAATGATTATATATAAAAAATAATAATTAAAAAATCATTTAATAATACATATTTATAAAATATAATTTAATTATTAAGAATATAAATTTTTAATAATTAAATTAGTTGAAATTGCTTAATACTCTTGTTTAAGCCTTAAAATGAAAAATCTAATTCAAACTGCTCTTAAACATAAAAATATTTTTTTCTATAATTGATTATAGGAATAAGGATGTATTTAAAATTATTTTATTTAGAAAACTTAAAAAGAAAGAGTAAATTAATTGTCTAAGAACTAAATGAAACTGGTAGACAGGAAGTGCTGGGTTCGATCCCAGATCATGATCGTCGACTCTCATGTTCTCAATCGGCTTTAACACCTAAACCACCCCCACCAAATTATTTTTTAAATAAAAAATTATTTTAATCAATGATTATGTAAAAATAATTAAAAATAATCTTAATGTAATAACAAATATTACATTTAATTAATTTTTTATAATTTTACTAATGCAATGTAATCTTATGATTTAATATAGTTTAATTTACTCCGTTTTTATAGTTTCAGTGAAAAATCAAATTTTTTTTTAACTATATAACTAAACTTTTATTATAAATTAAAAGTTTAACTCCATTCAAAATTAATTTGTTTATAGATAATGACTATCGTGCAATTGATAAATTCTAATACACTGCGGTGCATATTATGATTAAACATATTGTATGTCAATATGAGAAACTGAATTGTCAAAAAATTCTCAATTTCATAAAAAAATAATTAATCAATTAACTAATTAATGAAGAAAATATGTTGTAGCCACCACAAAGCATTTTTCTATATTTTCCTATATTATCGATTTAAAAAAAAACTTTGTGTAATCACGTACAATTTGTGGAAATATTACAGTAATTACCAGACATACTTGGGGTGGGTGGGGTGTTAAAGAGAGGGGAGAAGGCAAAGGAAAATAAAATGACTTTTTATATCTCTATTACCGTTTTAAATGACATATTCTATAACTATCACTTACATTTTATGAGTGTATTATATACCTGGGGGAGGGGGGAGGGTTGCAGATGGAAATGAAAAATATTTTTTTAAAACTACCCTAGTATCGATTTAAATAAATCTTTGTGTATATACCACTTACTGTTTAAGAAAAATTAATTTATAAAATAAGAAAATTTCTTTTAAAAAGTGCATTATGGAAAAACTCAATATTAATTTATTGAATTATATTTTTCCAATATTTATACAAAAATAAATAATAATAATTATTATTATTACAATAATAATACTGTACAATCGAAAGAAAAAAAAAAGGCATTGCATAACGAATATTAGTGTTTGGTAGGACAAAGAAATATTTTGTCATGACATTGAGGTATTTTCAGTTGGGACATTGTCATACTTCAAATAAAGTAACAGATAGGTTTACATGGTTAACTATAAAAGAGAGAAAAGGCGGGCATACACGAAATGAAGTATCCTGTCATGTATCGTAATACAGCTTTTGCTAAGTTTAAATTATCATTTAAGTACACGGGCACACATCAATTGTGCTTACGTTAATCCCCCCATTGTTAAAAATATATCAATTACGTTCGCGAGAAAAATTTCTAATAACATTCATTGTCATCCCCCCCCCTCTTGCATACGGGAAGGTAATGAATTATAATTTCTGGGAAGGAAAAAATTATTTACTTATTTTCGTGTTATCTCCTGGGTAAAGATAATAGGCTTCAATAAATTCAAACAAGAGCAATTAAAAAAAAAATTATATTATCTTATTTATTTAAAGAAATATTTATATTACACAAATATACACAAGTCTTGCTTTTGCCTCCATGGAAGTAGCACATGTTTTTTGCACCTGATGAAGAAATGTCAAGTCCTTTCGAAAACGGTTGCGCTGGATTGAATTTTATGGTCTGTGAAGAAGTTTTAAGTTTAAATATTGAATATACACCATATTTTTATTTAGTTTTGTCTTACCTGTAAAGTTTTCAAAATATTTTCCCATTTAAATGAAACATAAGTACTTCAAAAAGAAATCCAAAAATCTCATCAATAACTTATGACAGAATAAGCAGAACAATTTGTTCTGGTATGCAAAATGTTTTTTGAAAAACAAATTTATTCCTGAAAAGCTTTCAAAAAAATTAAACAAACAAATATTACTGATTATCAGAAAGCTTTATCGACAAATTATGCAAATTTGAATAGTCAAAATCATTTAGAATTTTTTTTTCTGATTTTTTGAAAAACCTACGAGCGCAATTGATGCGTTTATGCTTTTTTTTTTTTGGTGGGGGGGGGGATATGATCTCGGCGGTCCTCGCAACTGATGCCTATGAGGATGATAGCCCTAAGCGCAATTGAGAAGTACCTCCTATTCTTAAGCGCAACTCAATAACGCCCAAGAAGGGCTGATAGCCTGCAAGGGGGAGGGGGGGGTAGAGAAACATTCAGAAGCAAGCATTCGGGACTGGGTGAATTGGTAAGTATAAAAGTGGGCATGATTTCTTTGAAAGAAAAAAAAACTGATAGCTTGTAGACCTCCGTCCCACTCTCTCTTTTAATTGCATTCTAGGGACGGGATGTGAAAAAAAAAATCTCACAACTTCATAGGCATTTTGTAAACTTAAAGGTGTATTACTCACTTCCTTTGGGTAAAGTTGAATAGGATACCAGAAGATTTTCTTATTTCTTATCATGCTTATTCTTATTTCACATCTTGCTGTTGGAGAGACAAAGCAGTTTTTTTTTTTTTTTTTTTTTTTTTTTTAACCGTTTGAAAAAATTTCATCTTTATTTAGAAAACGAAAGACTGTCTTTAAAGGTTAAAATCAAAATTTTAAGGAAATTTCCTGAGTTTCTACATTTTTAATTATCTTTAAAATTTATCCCACTTTTAAAAATTATTTTAAATTTCCTTAAAAATTATCTTAGTCGAACAAATGTAAAGGAAATCATGAAAATTAATTTGATTTTTAATAATAATATAATCCTTTATTATGTATTAATATGTTAAAGTACGATTTTTTCATTTGTACGTTTTTCTGGAACGGTCCCTTAAAAAACGTATAAACGGTTTCACCTGAAAAAGAAGTCACGAAAAAAAGTCACCGGAAAGAAAGTCATGCGGGAAAAAAGTCACTTTAAAAAAGTAATAAAAGAACCAACGTAAATAAAAATGCGTTTTAAAAGCTTGTAAGAATGTTTTAGAGTGAGTATGTGATAAGTACACATGTTTAGTATAAAAACTGAAAACTATGTGAAATAAAGGCAGTATTTCAAACAAATGAAACTCAAACAAAACTAAGAAGGAGCAGAGGTCACCACGGCTTATGACTGGTGGAGCAGGATAAACAAGTATTTTTATTATTAGGTTAAAAAAACAATAATAATTAATGATAATTAAAAACCAAATTTATATGAACTAAGTCAATCATATATATTATGAATTAAAGAATTAAAATAATGACTTGTGATTACATATGTGTGTATATATAATCTATGTGTATGGTATGTATGTATGTATGTGTTAATAGATGCTTTTGTAAGATATATATATATATGTATATATATATACATGTGTATATAATATATTCAAATATGAAAAATTTAACTTTTTGAAAATTTTATTTAAAATCAAAATTTATTTTTAAAACTAATAATAAAAAAATTATTAATTTTTAATTTCTTAATGTATAAGATGTTTTTAATAATAATAAAAATAAAAATTCTTATGTTGTCGAGTACATATATTAATTAACTAACACACAGATGGATAAACCATATTAGTTTTGTGATTTTTAGATTTCTCACACCTCAAAACTTGTAGAAATGTAAAAAAAAAAAAAAAAAAGGATGAAAATTTTTATGATTGCCTAAGATCCCCATACCTATAGCACGATGGGGGGAAAAAATTACACAGACTCATAAATATATGTATATATATATATGTATATATTTTTTAATGGAGATTGCTTTAAAAATGTCATATACGAAAGTTTTAAAATGTAATTGATTTATTTATATAATAAAATAATTTATTATTATAAAAACAACTTTTTCTCGCACTTACGTAATAATTTGGAAGTAATAAACCATATATATTTTCAGTCATTTTAATTTTAATTTAATTTATTTATTTTTATTTATTTAATCCTTTTTTACCCTTAGTTAATTGTTACGGAACAAAACAAAATATATTAATTGATTGAAAAAAATAATTTATGTATAATGCTTTATATTAAAATTAACTTTTGTAGCTATTACTTATTAAGAATCTTACAGTAATGAAATATTTTCTTTTGTTTAACTGTAATAAAATAATAATAATAATAAATCCTTTCTTTCAAAGTTCAGAGTAACAAAATAAGCTCAAATTATTATTATTCTTAGCAGTAGTAGTAAATGTTTTTTCACATTTCCTTTAGAGAGTGGTAAAATAATAGATTTTCAAAATAAGAATAATGCATATAAAATAGAATTGAAAAGAATAGAAGGGTTATTCTCTAATAAAAGAAAAACTTTTTATTATTATTGTGTATTAAAAATTTTGAAAGTAATTAAAATTTTTTTAATTACTTTAATTAATTAATTAAAAAATAGTAGGAGTATGGCTTGACAACTTTTTCTTCCTGATATGCATTAAAATTTCGAAAATAATAATTCCATTTTTGCTGCATCTTTTATTAGATATATATATCGAAAACCTTTTCAGACATTCAATTATATGAAACCAAGTATCACATGAAGAACTGTAAAAAATTAATAAATTTGACGAAAAGAAAAAAACAAGCAACTTGATATAGAAACATACAAATTCATTACTTTTTCAAGGGCATTAAATGAATGTTGTATGTGAATTAGGCGATCCTTCTATCATTCTGTATGCAAACTGCTAAAAATTTAAAGCATGCAATGCCCGAAAATATATATATATGTATATATAATATTTCATTTATTACTATAGGTTATTTCTTATCTCTAAGTTTACATGTATATATAAAATGTCGATGCTTGCATTAACAATAATTCAATTTATAATTACATATAATATGAATCGTCTTTCGTAACGCACTTTTCATTTATCAATAATTTAAAATGAAACGCTTAATACTACATAAAAATTACAATGAACTCAATTGGACAAAATCAATAAGTAAGTAAATAAATGAATAGAATAAAAAGTAGTTAAAATGGAAAAAAAATTAAAATTAATTTTAACAATTAAATTTAATAATAAAATTTAATTATAAAAATTAAATTAATTATAACAACTATTACCTACAATGAAAATTTTCAAAAGTGTTACATATACTCAGGAGGGCGGGGAGGTGGAATACTGAGAGGGGAGAAAAGTTCTTTTTAAATCACTTTGCTTTACATTTATAGGAAATTTTGTATAAATATCTCTTATTGTTTATCAAATTGCAGAGAGGGTTATATTATCGACTGAGAGCTAGAGGGCACATGGAAAGAATATATTTTTACACCACCCTGTTGGATATCTAATGAAATTTTACTTGTTTATAAAACATTACAGTGAGGGTTGCATATCAGTTTCTGTCTCTTCATAAGTTTGTACGCAAAAATTCAATGCATGATTTTAATCTGTAGAATAAATAAATAAATAAATAAAGATAAAAAAAAAAAGATAAAAAAAGATAATTTCATCTTTTAATCTGTCCTTTTTGCCCCCCCCCCCCCGCCCCCCGTAGAAATAAAAAATGTACACTCTCATTGATATTTAGCATTTGTTTTACATGTTGAAAATTTCCGTGCTTTTTACAATTGCTGCTTGTAAAATACACCTATGAATGCAAAAAAAGTCTAGAGGTTAACGTGCAGAGAAAAACAAAATAATGTTTTTTACATCATACCATCATTTTCTTTTCCTCTCCCTCTTAGAACCCCTTAAATAATTTCCATGACACATATCTTTCACAAGCAGTTATTGTGAAAAATGCCCTTTTTTCCGCGATCTGGGAAAAATGGTTCGCAAAATACTTGCTAAACATGAACGATAGCGAATTTTTTTTGTTCTACGTTGTGGGGGGACGGGGAAAGATGGGACAGATTAAGAAAAAAATTGTGTTTCAGAATAATCTTTTTACAATTTTTGATATTAACTTTTTAACTAATGTCTGATGATAATAATAATACACTGAATTTTTGCATACTAACTTAGGAACTGAAAGATACTACGATACGCATCCCTTTCTAGAATTTTTCATAAACAATAAGTGATATTTATAAAAATATTTCTATACATGTGAAGCGGTGTGATTTAAAAATAACATTCTTTCTCTCCCTGTTCCCCTTGCCCCCCCCCCCCCCAAGTATAGGTAACATTCACCTCAATTTTTCATTAAAAGTAGGTGATAACTGTAGAAATTTTAATTAAAATTGGTATCATTGTGGTATTTATGAATCATTTTTTTCTTCTGCTCCCTCCATATCCCCCAAAATATATATAACAGTCAACGTAAATTTTCCTGAAAATTAAATGATATTTATGATGCATTTTATTAAAATAAAAAGCATTGGAGTATAAAACATTCATTTTCTATCCTTCTGTCTCCAGCCCCCCCCCCCCCACACACACACGCACCCATACATGTAACCTTCACTGTAGTTTTTCCTTAAAAGTAATTGATAGTTACACAAAATGTCAATAAAAAATTCGATAATAAGTATTAGTTAAGAATATTATTTTATTTTTCATCTGCTCCGCACACTTGCCCTCCTTTTTCGAACTACATGTATCTTTCATTATAATTTTAATAAAAGAAGTAATAGTCATACAATATTTCATATAAATAGGTAGCATGGCGATATAAAATCAACTACTTTTATTGTACTTCCCCCCCCCCCCCAAGATATCTGTAGCACTCACTGCAATTTTTTAACAGTAAGTATATATTCAATGTTTTATTTAAATCGATACTAGGGCAGTTTAAAAAACTTTTTTTTTTCCATCTGCAAACACTTTTGCCCCCCCCCCCTTCTAGGTATATATAACCCTCATTTTGATCTTAATAAAAAAGTGAGTGATAATTATAGAATATATAATTAAAATCAGTAAAATGGTGATACAAGAAAAAAAAATCATGTTGTTTTCCTCTGCCACCCACCTCCAATTTTGTCTGACACTGTAATTTTTTCACAAATTGTACGCGATTATAAATAGTTTCATTAAAATCGGTAAGAAGGTGGTATAAAGACAACCGGTACTACCCCCCCCCCCCCCGTCCCTGAGGTATATACTAAATGAATGTTTTACACAATCAATTGAAATTTCTAGAAATGTGATTTAGAAATAATTCTTCAAATGTATTATTCATATTTATTATTTTGCGATTTGCTTATTACGAAAGTGCCCTTTTATTTGGTATCCGCAAAAAAAAAAAAAAAAAAAAAAAATCAGCCCTGGAAAAATCACCACTGAATAAAGCACCCTTACATGAGCTATCCACAAAAGGAAACCAAATATTAATGAAGTAAAAATTTTATTATGGTATTGCGGGTCAATCAAAAATAAAAATTATGAAATTGAGGTATAAGTAACTCTTTTGAATGGAAAATATTTAATGATATGATTTGATACTTCATTATTATATATTTACAAATAATTTGACATTTTGTTCTGGAAAGAAAATCATTGTTGAAATACTTTACTATGTACTTTACTGTGTATAATACTTTACTTTACTAATAACAGGTCTGTGATGTTCATGCTGAATAAGTGATTTTTTTTTTTTTTTTTTTTCATTTCTTCGTATACAATAATCATATAATCCCCCTTCACTGTGTACCCACCTGCGAACAACAAATGGACAACTGAAGCTATCACACATTTCAAAACTGACTAACATGCCAAATCCGCCTTTGAAAAATTATCTTTTTCTGCATGACAGTTGCACATTCAGAAGCAAACATCAAAGTTCTATAACCTAGAATTTTTAGAAAAATAATTTTATAAATTTGAAAAGAATGTATATTTTACATTTGAACCCATCTTATATATAATTTTTAAAATTAAGTTTCCATTAAATAAATTTAAATACTCTAAGATACTATTGATATAATAATTACTGATAATATATATACTAATATATATATATAATTATATACTAATAATATATATATATATATATACTGTACTGATACTATTATTTGAATAATAATAATAATAGCGATAACTATTAATGGTTATTATCAGCTATACATATATATATATATCAATTATACAGCAACTATCGTTATTGTTAATTATATAAAAGTATTAATAATTATTAAAAACTATGTTTTTCAACTAATTTGATTGCCAGTGTAACTCTGTTAATTAATGGAGAAATTAGTTTCTTAAATTACTCATTTTCTAATTTTTCTAAATCCGTTTTCACATTTGAAAAATAAGTAAACGTTACCGTTTTTATCGTTTTCCAAATATTGAATTTTTAAATTTTTAATATTTCACTTTGAAGATAAAAAGTGATTAAATTCAACTTATTTAATTTTTGCATATCACACATCTAAAGTAAAATATTAAAACTTTTTAAAAACAAGAAGAGTCATAAATAAATAAATAATAGAATGATTAAAAACAAGGAAAGAAAATGAAAATCTACGTGCACCACCCTCTTAGTCCCCTCAGCTGTATATAAAGCTCAATGGGATTCATATTTGTATAGCATTGTTTGAAAAAGATTTCAATACATATACCTCTGGCCCCGCCCCCCGTATATGGAACACTGTAGCTTTTTCATAAATAGTAAGTGATTATTATACAAAGTTTCATTAAAAATCAGTAAGATGGTGATATAAAAACAATTATTTTCTTTCAGTCGTCTCCTAACTCTCCCCCCCTCCCCAACCAAACTTTCAACAGACATATACTAAGTGAATGTTGTAGTTGTACCAATTTAATTTAAATTTCTAATGTCTAATTTTCCTTCTAAAATTTTACTTAAAATCAGTACTTTCTATAAAATATGTTTATAATATTTCTATAAAAAAATAAAAAATCCAATACTTTTTATTCATAACACAGGTAATTGTTTGTGATGGCCAAATATATCACGACAGTCAAACAAAGCTCAAAATACTTCCTAATTTTTAGCAATAATGCGGCTATTTTTCATTGTAGTATGTTACGCAAATCACAGGTGCCATTTTTACCGTTGCCATTTTTACCGGTACTATTTATACCAGTTGCCATTTTTACCGTTGCCATTTTTTCCGGTGCCATTTTTGCCGCCTACCGCCTTGAGCTACCAAAACTGCAGTTGCAATTAACAATTTTTTACATTGTTGTTTTTAACGTTGTGTAAATATTGATATTTCTGTTCTGCGACAAGTGTAGTTATTTATTCTATATTAAGTATTGTTATTACTAGTGGATTAATTACCCTTTTTTCCGCTTCCCCCAGGGAGGAAAGTGGGGAAATTTCTAAAAAGTTGATAGATATAATTTTAAGTTGGATAAAGTCCTAAATTCCTGCCAAGCGCCGTTGAATTCCGTCCAGCCGTTCTTAAGTGATGCCCGGACAAAAATAGCGGACACCATGACACACACACACACATACAGGCAAAACTTTCTGAAGTCATTTTTGGCTTTCATGGTGTGTGAAACGTGAAGATATCGCGATTTTTTTTTTTTTATTCTGACAAATTTACAGTCAAATGTATTATTTTATTAATGTAGATATGAGGATTCTCAAAGATACAATCAAATTTTCCTCCCCTCTTTTGGAAGGGGTGTGTGTTCCCTTGAATGCATTTAATATATTTTTGAATTTATTTTGTGTATATGCTAAAAATATATATATATATACTTGATGAATAATTCTGTTTTATAAATATGATGGGCTTTTTTTCGGGTGGATTTTGTAAGCCCTCCATTATTTTCAAACACCGGAATTTAAGTTAGTTATTTGAAAATTTGAAACCTCTTTCCCCCTCCAAATGAGAGTAGTTTTGAACTTTCAATGTCATTTTATTTCTTTTCGTCTTATTTTTTATGTAAATGCATCAAATGTACAAAAGTAATATTTGTGTGGCGTAGATCAAAACTTTTTATATTTCTCTACAATTTACTAAATTCTAGTCATTCATTTTAGTCTTTATTTACTTAAAGAAAAAAAAATTTCTTTTGTGAATAAGTATAAAACTGAAAAACTTCACACTTTTAGGTAACAAAATCTATTCATGAATTAACCATAAACTAGCTAGTTAGCATTTAAATATAACTGAGCGATATATTATAATAATATGGATAATAAAATTACTTTGTATAAAATTATTTTTCAACTTGTGATTGCTGATTAAAAAAAAAAATAAATAAATAAATAAAAAGAAAGAAAAGAGAGAAAATATTAATAAGAATCATAAAACATATAAAATTATAGTATTTATTTGCTTGTTTATCTACATGTCATTTCTTAAGAAACATAAATAAGAGAAGTAATATAGCCCCATTTGAAAAATTACCAACCAGGTCTAAAATTTCAAAGAGTAAAAAGTTACATTCAAGACACTCCCAGCAATTTACAATACAACTACAGGAATTCCTTCCCCTGTTCATTGTCCATTTTCCACGAAACCTGAAGTCGAATAAACCTCTAGTATTTCTTAAAACCGGATTTTCCACACATGCAGACACATGCTACAGGGGAGCGTAACTCAATGACTTCCCCAAGCATGATAAAAACTAGAGAACGCTTCTCAGAAAAAGAATTCCTGTCAAACACCTGCCATCACTTAACTCAAACAAAGCTCTTCAATTTATCTCTGTCCGAAAAATAAAAATAGTCTCCAGTATTTCTTTTCTTCTTCTTTTTTTAAAAATTATTATTATAATTATTATTTTAACATTATGATAGCTTTTTAAAAATAATTAAAATACCATAAATAGTAAATATGTGAATAAAGTAATAAATAAAAGCTTATTTATTTATTTTTTTAACTGAAAAAGATCCTGTGAAAGATTTTTTATATTCAGACCTCTTAAAAGAATAAATTTCTAACTGACAATGAAATAAATAATCATAAACAAAGATGAAATGTTTTCGAAAAATCGTTTAACTCTATGGCATAATTTGGGGCAATTTCAGTGTACGATTCGTAAGTAGCAATTCGAATTTACCCATTCTTCCGTTACCCTTTATTCCGTTACTCTTTTTTCCGCTTACCCTTTTTTCCGCTTACCCATTTTTCCGTGAAGCAAGATAGTTATTTCTTCCATCCAATGGAAGGTCATATCTCAGGCATATCATTGTGCATGTAGATTTTTTTTTTTTTTCTGAGAGGATGTCTAATTAAATTTTCAGTTTTTTTTTTTTTTCTTTTAACACACTCATGACTTTTCTCATATATGAATACGAAAATGCTTTTCATAGAGCCCTATTACGGAAAGACTTCAGAACATTTTTCTCAGCATGAATATTCAAATTCATAGAAGAATGTGTAAATAAATGATGTTTTAGAATCAAAAATTAATGCAGACTTCCGTCACTATAGTTTTTCACCTAAATATACGCAAAGATTTTTTTAATACTGTTTTACCAAATCACTCAGAATTCTTTACACACGTTTTTTCTCCTATGATGTCTTCTTAGTTTGCTTTTTTCAGAAAAACCTTTAGAACATTTTTCACACACATATGGCTTTTCTCCTGTATGAATTCTAAGATGCTTTATTAAACTGTCTTTGACAGAAAATCCTTTAGAACATACTTCACACATATATGGTTTTTCTCCTGTATACAATCGAAGATTATTTTTTAGATGAGATTTTTGAAAAAATCTTTTGGAACATTCTTCACACACATATGGTTTATCTCCTATATGAATTCGAAGATGTTTTATTAGATTACCTTTTTCAGAAAATCTTCTGGAACATACTTCACACACATATGGTTTTTCTCCTGTATGAATGCTAAAATGTTTCTTGAGACTACGACTCTTTTATTCTGTATGATTGCGAAGATGTACAACTAAAATATCTTTATTAGAAAATTTTTCAAAGCATTCTTCACACACATATCGTTTTTCATCCATATTTGTAGGTCTACATCCATATTTTCAAATATTAAATTAGTTCCGAATTTATGTTGCAAATAATGTTGCCTTTTAATGTATGTGCAGTTAAATATCGATAGAGTGTATGAGGGTTATTCACCGTTGGCAACATTTGTGCGGAAGTCACGTGTCGGTGGTATTCCATGATTTGTTTACGCTGCAAATGCGAAGTACGAAAGCAACATATAAAAAAACTGTACATATTTTAGATCCACAAATAATTCAAGCAAAGAAACATGCAAGCAGAAACGTGTAAGTTTTCATGCATTTCCTTTAAATTCGTCTGGTTTATTAAAAGAATGGCTTATCAAACTGAAAAGAGAAAATTTTACACCATCTGAACATAGCGTATTATGTTCAGAGCATTTTACCGAAAATGACTTTATTTACCAGAATTTTACAGATAGAAGATTTCTGAAAAGTGATGCTGCACCGTCTATATTTAGTTTTAATTTAGTTACACCACACTTTTTAAAAAACATAATTCAATTTTCATTTGATGAAAGAAAATAAAAAAGTTTCACGACATATAATTCATGTCGAAAGAGCTATTGGGCGCATTAAATTACTTGAACTTTTAGACTGCACCATACCATATACTCTCTTAGTGATTCATTTAAAAATAGTGATCCGCTAGCGGGCGAAGCTCGCTAGTGCATCATTAAGTACAGCTATACTTAATGATGGCCAAATTATCATAATCATAAAATACATTAATACACCAATAAAGGTATTTGTAAAATGTAAGCAGTAGCAAGCAAGCAGTATGATATATATTGTTTTGTTTGTAACTGTTGATCATCGTAATTATTATTATCATTATTAAATCTGAATCTGAAATCAGACAAATTTCATAATCATATTTAAGTGTCTTGAAACGACAGAAACGAAACTGCCTGTTTATAAATAAAAACAGAAGTTAGAATGTTTCTGAATGAACTGACGTTGCAAATGTACTTTTGTTTAGAGCTTAAATAGTTGTTATTAATGTATCATAATTTATAGAATTAAAAACAAATTTTTACTACAATTAAGTTAATTTAACAAATTTAATTTAGAATAGCCTTCATGGTCATTAAAAAGTAGTATGTTGTGGCCACCACAAGATTATCTTCTACATTTTCTTATACAAATTCACGCGGTACAAATAATTTTTTTAAACTATTACTTATTAAAATTATCTACTATGATGGATGCAGATTTGCAGAAAATCTTACACACTTTCATCTTGTAGAAAATTAATTTTAAATACCCGAAGAAAGACAGTTTTATTTTCTAGAATTAAACTCTTAAAAAATGCGTTTTCATAATGGTTATCTCATATTCAAGTTTTGTGCAGTTTTAAGCCATAGAAGTTGAGATATAGTCTTCTCGTTCTTAGAAAAATTTGCAGTATAGCAGAGCCGCCTATCGGCTTAATCCGAATTAAATCAGCATAATATTTCATAATGGCCTTCTTATATATCAACATTTGTTGAATTATACGCAATAAAAACTGACATATAATCTTTCCTTAAATTAGGGAAATCACTGTATAGCAGCGACACTGCTCGGCTGGCGCCAAAAGTTTATAAGCACTAATTTATATTAAGGTGCATCTACAGATAAATTTATCTGTAATTATGTGCCATAGTTCCTGAGATAAAGCCTTATTTGAAAATGCAAAAATCACTGCATATCTGCGTCACCTGTTAAGCTATTGGCCCAAATATTGATAAACACTATTATATGTCGAAGTGCAATTACATATAAATTTATATGCAATTTTGAGCAGAAGTTCCTGAGATGTGGACTTTCCTGAAATTGTGGAAATCATTGTATAGCAGTGCCCCTGTTGAGCGATATGCACCAAAAGTTGATAGGTTCTAATTTTCGTCAAGGTGCACCTACTTATAAATCTATATGCTATTCTATGTACTATTTCCTGTGAAATGGTCACCACAAAATTTTTATCATACACACACAGATATTTACTAAAAAAGGTCAAATCATATTCTGGAACTCTCAAAACATGTAAATCCATCGAAAACTGCAAGTCGAAAATTTTTACGAATTCAATACTTTCTTCTATTGAATGTAGGAAAAAGTAAAGTGTAAATTATCTATGAAAATGTTCATTTAGGGAAAAATCTATTTTAAAATAAAATAAAATAAATAATATATATATATATATATATATATATATATATATAAATTTACGCAAAAATTAGTTTTTTATGAGTTTCGCTCCTTTTTAAAAATAAACTTGAGTTGAGCCATTGAGTTGAGTCATTTTTTTCAAACATGAGTTTGAGCGCGAATTAACTCGTTTTTTACACGATTAACTTGAGTTTGAACTAGCTCATTTTTTCGTGAGTTTGCACAACTCTGATTGAAATTTGTTTATTAGTTTCAAAGCCACAGTGCCAATGACAGACAAACAAAGGTTGCAAAATTATAGTACACGCTTTTTTTTTTTATGTCAGGAGTCAATAATGAGTATTTTTAGTAAAACATTCTGTCATGCACAAATTTTTATGCAGACCACTGTGATCACCATGACTAATAACAACTATTACTCCATTATCCTTCAAAAATATAATTTACCTGCAACTTTGAGCCTGAAATTTTTTTCACCCCAATAGGACTACGCCTATGGAGGAACACTATTTCCTTAGAATGATACTGTGGACAGATGAGTCACTTTTCACTCGGGATGGATTGTTAAATTTACATAACTGGCATCATTACGCTGAACAATATCCATTTGTAACACGAAACTCATCGTTCCAGACGCGATTCAGCTTAAATGTTTGCCTTGAAGTGGTTGGCGATCGCTTGGTAGGTCCACATGTGTTCAAAGGTCATCTGAAAAGCAATACATATTTGTAGTTTCTAGAACATCATCTTCCAGGATCACTTTATGTCATTCCTGTATCTCAACGAGCGGAAATCATTTTCCAACACGATGGGGACCCTGCATATTCTTCCAGTGCCGTTCGGGACTTCTTGACTCACCAGTGTCCGCGATGGATTGGTCGTAATGGACCAATTGATTGGCCACCTAGATCGCCAGATCTCACTCCATTGGACTTCTATGTTTGGGGTTTCCTGAAGCAAGAAGTTTACCGCACGGAAGTTGCCAGTTATCCAGATTTAAGCAGCCGGCTCGATGATGCAATAATAAAACTGAGGGATGAGCTGTCGCTAAGAGCTACTGTGGTTTCTGTTCTTAAGCGGGCAAGGGCCTGTATCAGGTGTGGGGGGTGACCAATTTCAGCAGCGGCACTAAATTTAACACATCCTTTCCAATGCATATGTGCTTTAATCATAAACGTGAGATACGTCTTTTTTTTTTTTTTTTTTTTGCACATTCCTTTGTGAAAGACGTGAGATGCGTCATTTTCTTTCCTTGCATATTCCTTTGTGAAAAACGTGAGAAACGTCATACTTCTTTTTTTTCCATTCTATTGTGTTTGCAAACTTAATACAAAAGCTACATTTCTTGTTTGTCTTTAGAACTTTCTTTTTTGCATTTGAAAAAATAGCGGGCTGAAGGCGGACATGAAATCAGGAACGATCATGGCACTCCGTGAATCTCCTTCTCGACGAACAGCGATTTCAGTGATGAATGTATTTCAAACAAAAGGCTAAATTTTTCCTGAACTGGAACACCGATATGTTTTATTCTGGGCTTATTCTAAAGCTTGTGGAATGGAGAAGTTTTTGGTAAATTTGACCGGTTTTAGCTTGAACGGTGTTTGCAGAACTGCCGGTTAAATAATTTGGTGACAACTTGATTTTAAACTTCGCCAATGTTTTAGCGCTTGTAGCTCGCCGTGAAATTAAGATATCCTGATGTCAGGGCCCGACTCACAGATTATCATACAGATAGGACAGTGAAGCTAAAACGCGAACCGGAAATATAGTAGCACCACTAGTGTCAACAGAGGGGAACTACAAGTGTTAAGTCTACATGAATAGCATCTTTGATCGAAGATTGTTTCTCTATTTCGCGAGTAGCACGGATTAGGAGATAAGGATGAAACACTAGATAGGCCAGCGAGCGCGAAATCTGAAGCTCCCCATTCCGCATTAATTCAGCCGACTAGATGAAAACGATCCGATCGCCGCCTGGTGTAGTATCTTTGAAACTTATCGGAAGAAAGGGAAAGCCCGCCCCCTCGGCTTCAGTCATCCAACGAACGAACAGCCAGAAATGTAAAATCGCGCTGATTGGTGTATTTTCGAGATTTGGTCGCCCTCTATCTGTAAGATGAAAATTACTACCTTTCCGTAACATTAGTAATACATCCTTCTCTTTTAATCCGTGGCGAGTAGTTAGTAGCAGGTTAGTATGGGAAGTTTTCTTTTTCTTCACTTTCTATTGTTTTTGAATTCACAAAATTATCCTCAAAACATTCACAGCTATTCTTCGAAGAAATAAAAATTAATTTTTATAATGTTTAAAAATATGCTTTGTCAAACATATACATATTCAAGTACAAATTAAAATTACAAACTGTAATTCTGAAATAGCAGTATGAAATCATTAAATATTTAACGTTGCTTGTTTTAAATAATACAACATGCTTTAAAATGAAAAAATGTTTTTATTTTATGTATATTCAAAGTTTATTTTTTTAATATTTAGCACTTGCTTCTTAAAATAAATTGCTTTTAACAATCAAGTTTGTAAACAATAATAAAGTTGCCAAATGAAAACATATGTGCAATTTTCTTTGCTTCACTATTTCTACTACTTTTAAATTCACAAAATCATAACATTACAGCTATTTTCTAAGAAATAAAACAAATTTTTATTATGTTTGAAAATAAATTTTGCCAAACACATTCGTGTTCAAGTGTACAAATTAACATAACAAACTGTAATGCTGAAATAGCAGTATGGAATAAAATCTTAAATATTTAACAATGCTTGGTTTAAATAATACAAAATGCTTTAAAATGAAAAAAAAAATTCTGGTTTATATATATTTTCGAAATTTGTTTGCTTAATATTTAGTACTTGCTTCTTAAAATAAATTGCTTTCCACAATCAATTTCGTAAACAATAACAAAGTTGCCAAATGTAAACATCGATACAGGATATTGGGTTTAATGTTGCACTAATATTACAATGAACATAGATACAATAAAAATAAGGTGAGCGATTGCGTAAACCGGAAATCTCGAGAAACTTACAGCTGTTGACAATAGGGTCGTTGCAGTCAAATTTTGGTTACCGAAGAATATACGGGAGTGTCCTATCTGTATAATAATCTGTGGGCCCGACTATGCTTTTTGAAGACCCGGGGCACTAATGCTATTCGGAGGCCCTCATACCCTGCTCTAAAGAGCTCACCAAAAGGACCCATTCTCAAAATCAAAAATAAATAAATAAAAATAGTGCGTTTTTTAATTTTTTTCCTTCAATTATACCTTCTATTTCCACTTTTTTTTTTTAGCAACCTATGACAAAATCATTAGTTTTATGTTCAAGACAAATGAAAAAATGTAGCACATTAATCAGCCAATGTGTAGGAAATTAGTCACAAAATTTTATAATTGTTTAAGCTCTCTAATAAAATATAGAAAGAAAAATGTAATCAGTTTTTTTTTTTTTAATACACATATAATGAAGAAATTTGTACTATTACTTCTCAATTTTTGGAAATGAGGTCCCCTAAATTTGGAGGCCCTGGGCCAGTGCCCCGTGTGCCCGTGCCATAATCTGGCCCTGCCTGATGTAAATGGTGTCACCCGAAAGGATTTTTTCTGTTCTTTCCAAATATGTGCTTATTTTGCGTGTAAGTCTTTCAGAAAGTTCAAAAATTTGGGTTTTTCAGACGGGTTGGAAAAAAAAGATTTTTCTTCTATCTACCATAACTCGGAAACGGTTAGAGATAGGACAGGGTTTCTAATGTGTTTTATGCTCCCCATGCACTGTTCTATCACCTCATTTCGTTTGGCAGATTATGTCAAACTCACCCTGTATATAGATCTCCATGTTATCATGCAAAGATTTTTGATGCCGAAAAAGAAGGTTTGGAATCAGAAACTAAGTTGTCTCCGCGTTTGTAATGATCGATAGATGGCGCTTTTCCAACTTTTTTGTTAGTAAATATAATAGCCACGTGTTTTTATTATTGTTCTATTTGTGTTACTACTTAATATTAGTGCTGTAATTTCTCCGCCATTACATCATGGAAGATCGATTGCTTTTGGGAAAAAAAAAAAAGAAAATTCTGTTTATTCGAAGGTCGATCGGATGGATGGATGATTGGGTTTTACGTCGCACTAGTGCTGCGCATATGGGCAATTGACGACGGTCTGGAACACCCCCCTAGAAGTAGAGATGCAAGGCTTTCAAAACAACCGGTTTTTTTCCCTGGGAATTTAAGACAAAACTGCGAATTTTGAAATTTCCCCAAAACTGGAAATTTTGAATATTTTTATAACTATTGTTAATTATTTAGCTTCCGATCTTTAAATTAACTTCAGCTTTGATTCATGCGTAGATTTTCTTTTTGTTTCCCTTTCCAGCTAATTCGGGCATCTTCGATGTTTATTCCGAAAACGAAGAAAATAATTAATTATAATTAATGCGGTGCTAACACTAACAGTAAGTTTCTGTCATAATTCATTAATATTATTTTGTTATGTTCTTGAGATAACTATTCCATTCTTAATGAGAATTAATAGCATTTTTTTTTTTTTTTTTTTTTAATTTTTTTTTTATTCTTAATTGGTTTATGAATGTACTATGAAACAATTAAAGAATCGAACTTAAGTTTTTAGGAAAAAAAACCAAGTAAATTCAAGTTTCAATAAACTTATTTTTGGAACTTAAGAAATTAGTTTGTTACATGATAATTTTTTTTTTTTTTTTTTTTAATTACAACAAAACAAAACAAAGAAAAAAAAGAAAAATGAATTCTTAAATTTAATGCTTTAGGGAAACATATAAGTAATTCGAAAAATTTCTCCACTTGTGTTAGAAATGCAGAAACTTATATATATATATATATATATGTATAAAAATCAGGAAAACAATATGTATATAAATTTTTATTAAAAAAATTTCCTTGTAGGAAATTTAATATCAATTTTTTATAAACTCTAATAAGAAATATTTATGAAAATAACTTGTAACTAAAACTATACCACTGCAGTAATTGCATAAAATACCAACTCTTCTTTCTAAAATCCACTTCATTATTTTAAATAATTCTTTAGTTTTATAAAATAGAAATTTTTAAAGAACTTTTCAAATCTTAATTATTTCTCTTCTCAAACTATTACAGGATTATATACATTGCTTTCCTTAATTCTTCAGCTTGTATAATATAAAAATTGTATCCAACATTGTACCCATACATATCTTACGTGCTAATTTAATAAAGAAAGCTTAAGTTTCTTTTCAAATTTTGATTTGGCTGCAGTTCTGAAAAATTAAAAATAAAATGATAAATTAAGCTTATCAGTTTATCAAAGTCCTTAAAATTGCCATTTATAGTAAGTAAACAACTTTTTATATGCTTTAGAGATTTCTAATTTGTTTTTTCTCCGCAAAATTCCCAAAGTTCCCAGTTTTTTCCCGAAAATTCCCGGTTTTTTTCCCTTGGTTTTAAATTCCGGGTTTTTTGCATCTCTACCTAGAGGTGGTCCGGAGACATGCCATCACAATTTTAATCCTCCACGGAAGGGCAAAGTTCGATCGGAAATCGAAGTTTAACTGAAGCTGAACAAATATTAGTTTCAAATCCTCTGATTAATTCTTTACTTCCATTAGCCGAAGCAACTGAAATTTTGAATTTGTCATTTGGAAATGAATGAAAGCTTAATTCTGGATTTCTTGATCCTTTGGACTTACACTGTGGCACACAACAGTTTTTTTTAACCGGATTTATTGATTTTTATTCAATAAATATATATGTGAAACTAAAAATTGAATATACAGCAAGCAATGGCATATCGACGAAAGCCGAAAGCTATTCCTGTTAATTGCAATTTCACCTTAGCCCACGAGAGGGCGAGCATTTCATTACAGTCTCGGATTGAAAAAACAGAATATTTAAATTTGAAACTGTATCTGGAGTTTCTCATTCACCTTTAGTAAATAAATTAATCATAAATTTTATATGCTAAAATATTCGTGTGTATTCACTCGGGGAAAGACGGCCAAATTTTAGTAAAATCACCGTCTTTTCCAAAATGAAAAGGAATCAATTTTTTCCCCCAATGACCAATCTATATATTATTACTATATCTATGACAGCCAACGGAAATTAAAAATAATAATTTACAATATTATTATTATTTTTTTTTATTCGCACTAAATTTCTTTTTCATATATAGTATATTAAAAAATATAAATAAATACAAGCATAACAAAAGAAAAGATAGAAAATTATTGTTATTTTTTTTTCCCGAAGAATTACAAGAAACATGTCCACTATCTTAAAAAATAAATAAATAAAAATAATATATTTTTTTCACTTCTTTGTAACAAAATTCTAAATTGTAAAAGAAACATGAGTGCTGGAAAACTCACGACACAAGTATTTCAAAATCTCTGCATAATCATTAAAATAGCTTAAACATGATACAAACCTGTTTTTTTTTTTTTTTTTTTTATATAGGTATTTCAGAAACATTACAAAAATGTAACTGTACTCAATTTTTTAGTTAAATGTAATAACAAAACCTGGAAAATCTTTACGCACAGTTCCTTAAGTTTTACAACTTATGTTTTCAAGGATAAAACTCCATTATAGGTTCGGATTACATTATATATATATATATATATATATGAGTGATTCCATACCAACTCACCTAAAAAAATAAAAGTTGGTTGCATGACCGACTCAGATTTTCTTTAAATTTGGTACACAGATTTATGTTATAGAGGCATGAAAAAGTCCAAATTTTTAGCTACCTACTCCACTTATTTATAGATATACAGGTCCTCGAAGTTTGTCCGCTCCCTCAAAATACCAAGAAATTGATGTTATTTAATTTTTTTTTTCTTAAAAATTGTGCTCATGTAATATGAAAGTGTTAGATATCTATGGAAACTAGTTATCCCAGGCATTCAGAAAAAAAAAAATACTACAATGTTTATAATGAAAATCGTTAAGGTACAGTACTCTTAGAAGTTGCAACCATAAAAATTTGATTTTCCCGATTTTGCTAAAATTGAGACATCAATTCCAAAAAAAGGAAAATAAAGCCAAAGGTTTACTCACTTTCTGGTAGAGTACAGGTGTTCACCATAAATTACTACACAATAAATTATTTGGGTTTCTCACTCCTTCTTGGAAATATTTAAGCTTAAAGACAAACCATAGGGCAAAAACATGCAATTTCGGCCATCTTGGCAGCCATTTTTCTCCTAAAGGGGGAGCACTAGAAACTTTTTAATTTTTTTTAAATAAGCTACTGATGTGTTAGCTATTCACAGGAAAAGAGTTCACTTTTGGTTATTATTTGCATAAAGAGATATCTTGCTGATAGTATATGCATGTTTTTCTCTAATACCATATGCTTGTGTTTCTCCTCTCACAGACTTAACAGTGATAAAAAAAGATGTAAAAAGACAAAACTCATTGAATATTATATAAATATTGATTTAATACATGTATAAGACTTTATTTACCCTCTGAACGTTACTTAGTTACTTTTAGAAATAGTGTTATTAGGTGAATGAAGCATTGAATAAGGGTGCAACATTCTGATTTTATTATATTCTGGTATTAAAACAAAACTAATGTGTACTCTATTTTTGTGATATTTTAAAGAAAGATGTAGGAAACCTTTTACATTTTAAAAACTCAAGTTAGTATTTAGTGAGGAAATAAAATATTTACAAAACAGAAACACCTCATTTTATGTAATCTCTAAGAAGTGTACTTTTTAAACAGGGATATCCCAATCACAAGATTAGATTATCTAAATTTGCTGATTTGCGTCCGAAGTGGTGTGTGTTAGCTGGTAGTACAGGAATTCATTCAGTCTGTCTGTATGATTCACTAAAATGACAGGCTAATGACGGCATCTCTAAAATAATCTATTAAACCATCTATCTGATTTTTTTGTCTCATTATGTGTGTGACATTAACAATGAAGCATGTATGTTAGGATTTTGTTCACAGTGTCCACTCCAAACTGCATCTGAAGAATTTTTAGATATGTTAATGGATGATTATGATGAAGAATCTGAAGTGACGTTTCAACGGTGGATAACTACAGTCCATTCAACACTCATTAAATTACTTTGTCTACACCTGATTTTAAATCGGAATTTTTATTGAAAATGAAGTCCTAGGCAAAACACCATTACATTGCAAAATCTCAATCAGAGTATTTAAAAACAAGAAAAGCGGAACTAAACCCACATGAGTGCATTTTATTACTTGATTTTTCTGAAAATTTTACTTTTATTGTACAGGATGCAATACAGGGATATCACTGGGAAAACACGCACGCTACACTCCATTCTTTTTCAGCGTATGTTCGGCCAAATGATAACCTAAAAGTTATTTCTATGTGTATTATCAGGTGACTGTTTGACACATGATACAGTGGCAGTAGTTTCTTTTTAAAGGCCTGTAATTCCATATTTAACATCACAATATCCAGACATATAGAAAATAATTTATTTCAGTGGTGGTAGCTCAGCGCAGTACAAAAATAAGAAAAACTTTTTAAATTTATGCCAACATAAAGCTGAATTCAAACTAAATGCTGAGTGACATTTTTTTGCCACTTCCCATGGCAAAAGCCCCTGTGATGCCACTGGAGGCACAGTTAAAAGGTCTGCTTACAGAACCAGCTTGCAACGTCCTTACAAGGATCAGATAATTTCTCCACGTGATTTGTTTCATTATTGCACAGGTAATTTTAAAAATATTAAGTTTTTCTTTGCATCTGAAGAATATGTAGCAGAAACAAGAGCATTGCTTTCTGAAAGACTAACTTTCGCTGTAAGAATTGAGGGTATCAGGGATTATCATAAATTTATTCCTATCAGTAAATCTGTGCTTTTAGTTTCCATTGTATCTACATTACAAACATATCGAATCAGATTGAAGTATCTGCAGTAGGTAAGCAACATGTCAAAAATTTAGTCTTAATAACATTTCTAAAGGTTTTTATGTTGCTTGCATGTATGATAAGAAATGGTGGTTAGGAGCTGTCTTAGAAAACTGTTTTGAAAAAGGTGATGTTCAATTACAATTTATGCATCCTCATGGCCCCTGCCAAAACTTTTACTGGCCAGAGAAACCAGATACATGCTGGATTTCATACAAGCACCTGTTAGATATAGTACCAATGCCATCAGCAGCAGCAGCCACAGGATGCATGTTTTTAATATCAAATGATACTGCGAAAAAAATACAGGAACTTATGCTTGCAGTTGAATAAAATTTTGTAAACATAAATTTTTAATATACTGCTGTATTTCAAATATATTTACTTATGAAATAAATATTTATAGCTCCTTTATTTTGATTGATTTTTCAAGAAAGTATTTAGTACTTTATAATTACGGATGGACAACGTCAAAATTCTATTTCTTGTTTTCATCAAATAACTAATTTTGCTATAAAATATAGAATTTTTATTTTTTTTTTTTAATTATTATTAAATAATTTAATATATTAAATTTCTTGAATTCTTGTATAGATAGTGCAGCTATTAATATATGCCTTATTATTTTTCCTTTTTATTAATGTTAAGTCGAGAGGGGGAACACAAGCTTATGGTATTAGAGAAAAACAAGCATATACTATCAGCAGGATATATCTTTATGCAAATAATAACCAAAAGTATACTCTTTTCCTGTGTATACTTTAAATAACACATAACATAAATATACACTAGATAAATAACACATCAGTAGCTTATTTAAAAAAAATAAAAAAGTTTCTAGTGCTCCCCCTTTATGAGAAAAATGGCTGCCAAGATGGCCGAAATTGCATGTTTTTGTCCTATGGTTTGTCTTTAAGCTTAAATATTTCCAAGAAGGAGTGAGAAACCCAAGTAATTTATTGTGTAGTAATTTATGGTGAACACCTGTACTCTACCAGAAATTGAGTAAACCTTAGGTTTTATTTTCCTTTTTTTGGAATTGATGTCTCAATTTTAACAAAATCCGGAAAATCAAATTTTTGTGGTTGCAACTTCTAAGAGTACTGTACCTTAACGATTTTCACTATAAACATTGTAGTATTTTTTTTCTAATGCCTGGAATAACTAGTTTCCATAGATACCTAACACTTTCATATTGCATGAGTACAATTTTTAAGAAAAAAATAAATAAATAACATCAATTTTTTGGCATTTTGAGGGAACGGACAAACTTTGAGGACCTGTATATCTATAAATAAGTGGAGCAGGTAGCTAAAAATTTGGACTTTTTCATGCCTCTATATCATCAATCTGTGTACCAAATTTAAAGAAAATACAAGTCGGTCATGCAACCCTCATTAGGTGAGTTGGTATGGAATCACTCATATATATATATATATATATATTTTTTTTTTTCTGGAGGTTTTTCTTTTAAGGTACTGAAAGTGTGTACCGACAACTGGAAAGATTAGAATGTAAAATAGACGGCTGTATAATATTCACACACGAATTCATCACTCAAAACACGTGAAAAAAAAAAAAATAATAATACATATATATATAGTGTCGAACCTCGTTAACGTGAACACTGTTAACGTAAATTACTTTTAACATGAACTGTTTCCACAATCCTCGTCAAAATGAAGACTACTTACTGATAGTATGAACTACTGATAACATGAACAATTTTTTTTTATCCCTCTTAGGATTCACATTAACGAGATTTAACTGTATATATTTTTAAAAAGGCCTTAATTTTGGCAAGTACTACTGCCTTTACCCTAATTCACACACATATGATTTTTCTCTTGTGTGGATGCGAAGATGAGCTTTTAAATTATTCTTAGAAGAAAATCCTTTAGAACATTCGTCACACACATATGGCTTTTCTCCTGTATGGATGCGAAGATGTGCTTTAAGATTGCTTTTATCGGAAAATGGTTTAGAACATTGATCACAGACAAATGGCTTTTCTCTTGTGTGTATGCGAAGATGTGTTTTTAAACTGCTGTTATCAGAAAATCTTTTAGAGCATTCTTCACAAATGTATGGTTTTTCTCCTGTATGAACGTGAAGATGTTTTTTAAGGAGACTTAACTGGGAAAATCTTTTAAGACATTGTTGACAAGCATATGGTTTTTCTCCTTTCTGGATGTGAAGATGATATTTTAAACCACTCTTCTGAGGAAATCCTTTAGAACATTCTTTACACACAAATGGTTTTTCTCCTGTATGGATGCGAAAATGTGCTTTAAGATTGCTTTTATTAGAAAACCCTCTAGAACATTCTTCACACACATATGGTTTTTCTCCAGTATGGATGCGAAAATGTACTTTAAGATTGCTTTTGTCAGAAAACCCTCTAGAACATTCTTCACATACATATGGTTTTTCTCCAGTATGGATGCGAAAATGTGCTTTAAGATTACATTTATTAGAAAATTTTTTAAAGCACTCTTGACATAGATATGGTTTTTCATCAGTATTTATGGGTAGATGTGTATTCATATTTTTATCAAATTAAACTGGTTTTGAACTTATGTAACAAATAATTACTTTCGTTTAAATAATTGCGTATATCTAGATGCAAAGATGTCCATTTAAATGTCTTTATTATTGTTCTTTAATGTAATTCATGCTTTAAGAATTTTCATAAGATGCAAAACGAAGTTAGGGAAAAGTAGTAATTTTCATTCAATTCTATAGATAGAAGACAATCAGATCGCAACAAACTAGAAATCCAGACCATAGATACGACAGCCTCAGGGAAGGACCGAAGCGCTGACATAGACTTCAAAACTCCTATCAAGAATGCAGTAATATAAATAATCCTAATTAATATATATATAATATTATGAACTTTCAATTAACTCTTTACTAGTACCTGATAGTGTTCGCAAAGCTTTTACATGTAACTTTTTCTTTGTGCTGATGGCAAGTTCTCTTTCCTGTTCAGTTTATTGATGTTGTAGCATTCGTATGGCGTTTGGTTAATATCCTCTATAACTACTACAAAATTTGTCGTTTTCTGTAACTATATTAATTAAAACTCAAGATCTAATCCTTGCTAATTTTGTTAAAGTGTTAACAGGTTATGGGCCCAGATTCTTGTCCTACTGCGCCACAGTTAAGTGAAAAATATCGAAGTAAAACAACCTATTCAAGGTGATCGAGATTCACGATCACGGATTAGGAGATTCTATAGGATATATTACTAACGTTACGGGAAGGTAGTAATTTTCATCTTTCATATAGGAAAGCTTCTATTTTCGCGCTCGCTGCCCTATCTAGTGTTCTATCCTGGTCTCCTAATCCGTGTTCACGATGTAAAACTGATGGCGATATAAAATAATAGCTAATTATGCAAATATTTACGACAGATAAACTTCTTGGCTCAGAAAATTGGGTAAAGTAGAAATGGATGGTAAAAGGTTTGCTTATGGAAAAGGAAAACGCATACGCAGGGGCGTAGCGTGAAAATTTGATTGGGGGGGGGGGGAGACCCGACGTTTGGCGCCCTTTCGTATTCCTCATCTGAAAAAGCCACCCACATACTTTCAAGAGTGTTGCCAACTCGGTTAATACGTACCCCTCCCCCCTCTTCTTCGGGGCGTTATTCCTAAAATCTGCCAAAAAAAAAAAAAAGGGTGTTTTTTTTTTTTTTTTTTTTCCTCCATTTAGTAGCTTTTTTTTTATATTTCTTTGGAGCATTTAAACTATATTAATTTACAACGAAGAGTAATCGGCAAGCAACGATGTCAGTAAAGGTTTTTTCATGTATTTAGTTTAGTAATTCTTTGGAGCATTCTAAATTTTTTCAGCGAATCTATATATATTAATACGCAGACATGAAATTCCTCTTACATTTTTAGCCTATTCAATAAAAGGAAGGGCTTACAAGTAGTATCGTTCGAATTCGAAAGATATGGTTAATGTGCTTTGCAAAAATAAATACATTTATATATATTCTCGTATGAGACTAAACAAAAGCATATTTTTTAGGACAACCAGAGTATTGGTTTGAGATAAAGTAGAACAACTGAAAAAGATTTTTCCCCCTTTTCTAAAAAGTTTAAAGATATTACATTATAATTCAGGTAAAACATAAAACTTTCAAAATAAATTTTAAGAAATGAAAGTAGTAACTGTTCCTAAGGAAAGCAACTTTATGTTTTTAGAGTGGATAATACCTAATCTCACCGACAGCCGTGGCCCATGTTACTCTATGGGAAAGTTTGATTTCATGATTACTCATTACATAATGTATATTTAAATTCTGTTTTCACATTTAGAAAATTTACAATCGTTTATTTATTTTTAATGTAATTCTAAGTTCAAAAATCTGAATTTTCAATATGTGCATTTTTCTCTTTCTTTCTTTCTTTTCTTTCTTTTTTTTTTTTTTTTTACCGCAAAATGAAATATTAAAAATTTATCAATTTTTGGAAAATGAGTACGAAAAACATAAGCCTTACACATTTGTTCTGATCTGTCTAGTCTTTCGAAAGAAATTAATTACTTAAAATCTCTTGCTCTTTCTCGAGGCTATAATCACTCTATTATTAATAAAGCTTTATATACATTCAAGAATCTAAACGTTTTGATACCAAATTGAACGATCACAGTCTCATTCCAGTTGTTTTACCTTTTTATTTATCACTTTCTTTTAAAACTTCTAAAATTCTCTCTCCGTTTGGTTTTAAAGTCATTTAGAAACCCGTCAACAAAATTAAATTATCTTCTCTTAAAGATCCCATTCCTACTGAAAACCGTTCTGGCATTTATTTAGTCTTATGTTCGTTGTGCAATTTAGTTTATATTGATCACACAAGAAGGTGTTTGAAATATAGAATAAATGATCATCATCGAAATGTTCGTAATGAAGAGATCTCTAAATCTATTGCTTCCCACTGCTGGGCTCATAGTCTTCGTTTTGATTTTTCTAAAACTAACATAGTTTCATCTCCTGTCTTCTCTTCCCATTTGAATACCCATGAAGATTTTTACATATTTAAAATTTCGAAAAATCTTCTTAATGATATTTGTTCCACTTCATTCTTGTCTGATGCTATGAAATTACTCACATTAGTTCAATTTTCCTTTAATTTTGAAATTTTTAGATTTTGTTCCCTTTTTTAATCTAATTTACTTAGATATTTATTTGTTTTCTTCTTTTATTTCATAATTATGTAGGGCTGACACTAGGCTAATTTGACATGGTGCCCTTTTAAACAGTTTTTAGCATCCTGTGGCCCTTTTTCAACATATTTTAGCACCTGGCGGCCCTTTTAAAAGAAATTTTGGTATAAAGTAGCCTTTTCTAACATTTTAAATGTTTAGAGGCCTTTACATTCCCCCTCCCCCCCCGCCCCCCAGCTTTTAAACTTTCTTCAGCATTTCTGGAATAACAAATGCATACAGCCTATATATACATACAAGGAAAATTAGTAATTTACTTTTGTTACGTACAAAAATCATAACATAGAACACTGCAAATTATGCAAATAATGCCTCTTTTTATTGAATTCCCCCAGGCGGCCCTTTCATTTTAGAGTCAGCACTATTCTCCTCACACCAGTATTTATCTTTACATTCATCTGTATATATTTTTGCTGCTCACTTAAAGCGATTTTGTGTGTTTCTGCTTTGACTGCAGCACTTGTGTCTACTTTTTTCGCCTGACGAAGAATCGTGTGTTCTTTCGAACCGAAACAATTATTGCAAGTTTATTGAATTTTATGGTGCTTATTCAAAGTTTTGTAATTATTGCTTTTAAACGCCAGGTCTGTGGTGTTTTCTTATTATGAAATTAGGTATTGTTCACTTTTAAGGAAAAAGAAAATCAGTAATTTATTTATTATTATTATTATTTTACATATTTAAACCAATTAAAAAACGTTTTTCTTTTTTCCCATATTGTGTGAAAAATATTTTAAGAAATGTAGTAGCCATTGCTAAGGAACACGACAGAATTACCGCATGCCTTTATGTGGAAGAACAAACTAAAAAAGAGTCCCATTGTCCAAAATTAAATCTTTTTTATACAGAAATTTATATCTTACTTAGGTGTTGGTGTTTGGGAAAAATTCCGAGTGACTGTTCTAGGGTCCTAGTCCTGAGGGGGAATGCCTTCTGTGGAGGTCTTTCTGTGGGATCCTAGCCCGTATATATGCAAGTTTCGGAGAAAACCACGGAAAATTCCGAACGACTAGGCCGACAAGCGCGATCTGGGATCGTACCCGGCACCTCACGTCTACCTGCTTGACAGAAAGATTGTGGATTCAATAATCGAGCCAATTGAAGATTATCATGAAAGTCAGTCTCTGGTGCACATAAATTCTGTCGTAGCTGCAATATACTTCATGCTCCGTGCAAATAATACCTCTGGAAGATACTGAAGCGGGGGAGCCCTCTTCCGCAGAAGATAAAAATTGTGATGGCTTGTCTTCGGATCGCCACTGGGGCGTTAATCCCAAACCGTCGCCAATTGCCCAATATGTGCCTATTAATGCAACGTTAAATCAGCTTCCTTGCGCTATTTCATGTCACGAAACACTAGTTGAATTCTATAGACTTATAAATATTTCAAAACCCGTAAGCGATGAAACTAAAATAAAAAATTTGCTTAAAGGATCACTTAGAATCAAAAATTGTTAGTGAGAAATCGTTCTAACCAAATCAAACCTTATCTAATTTCGTCTTTATACAATAGCCATAACGTACAATAAACTGCTTTTTTTGTTTTTTTTCTAGCTAAGGTCTTGAAAAAACGTAATTTTAAATCTTTGGAGGTGAGAAAGCGATTGTGCATACTTACGAGCAGTAGCGGCTCGTGAGATTCCTTTACAGGGGGGCTGCATAGCTGCATGTCTACGTAAGATTTGAGAAAAAAGCGAAAATGATTTTCTAAATAATCTGTTTTAATCGGGGTCTTCGAGTTTTATATGCGCAGACTGAGCAAGAAGCAGAGCAATACAGGATACAGCATAGATTTAAAATTTTATATTATTGGGCATTCATTACAAAAAAAGAAAAAAAAAAAAAATCTGGAGCTTTTATTTTGTTAACTTTATTTATTAATGATAATCAATTTTCCCCAAACAAAATATTTTTCATCTGTATGCTATTATTTTCTCCAAGATGGTGCGAAGTACGAAATATACATACATGGTTCTAAATCAAATTTTGCTCATTAAAAAGATACACACAATGATTTATATAAAAATAATAATAAATAGTTTGATTACATACTTATGTAGATCTGTACAGTTCTTGCGATAATAACTGCAAATAATTCGAATCGATAGTCCCTAATGATAAAGAATTTCTTTTTGTGTCTCTGTACAAAAATGTATAAGTCCTGTACTCATCAAAACTATACAAATTGCGTGACGATTACCTATAACCTACCTACCAATTTTTAGCTCAATTGGATAAAACATTTAGGCGCAATAGCACTTCATAAATTTAAGTCCATTAATCAAAATGATAAGGAATTTTTCTTTGTGTCCTTGTAACAGAACTATAAGTCTCACATCCATCAAATTCTATACAGCTCGTTTGATGGTGACCTTTCACATACCTACCAGCTTTCAGTTCAATCGAACCAAGCATTTAGATGTTATGATATTCACTCACATATATACACTTACTCACACCATACATATAACACTGTAAAAATAGCAAAAATGAGCTCAGGAGACCTCAAAACATTACAGTAATGTAATGCTCGTATCTTAAAATTGCAATTATAATGATGCATTCCATTAATTTATTTAGAACATCCTTTGAAATATTAATTAAAAGAGTTAACATTGACGTAAAATCTTGCACATCACATAGATTATGAAATGCTTGTCTAACAATACGAACATTTTATTGTTATTATTTTTTTAATGCGAACTTTACACACATGTACAGTAAACTAAAATATACACATGGTACAGTTAACTAAAATTTCATTTAAATATGAAACCTTAGTATAATTAAAAATGAATTTCCAAAATTTGCTGCACATCTTCTGTATTGCCGTGCATTAAAAAAAAAAAAAATCTACAAATGTTAAAACAGTATTTTCTTTAGATATATTTAAAAAGGCTTGAATAGTATATATCAGTTTAATTTGGTTTGAAATATTATCCAAGCCAGCAGTGCATTCTGGATGTTTTGTGTGTCCTCGTAAAAGGAGTATATAGGGAAAAAAATAGTGTGGTCAATCTAAAGAACGGATATTAAAATGCTTAAATTTCCGAGCATATTTCTGAAAGTTCTCACTCAAATAGAAAGAGAGATGAAACGAAGTTATAAATGCTTTCCAACTTCGTTGTATGAAAATGTCAGAAATTAAAAATTTAGTAATCTCGTGTTTTTAAGAAAGGTTCGACTGCTAATATTTCACATTAAAATAGAAAAAACATTAGTGACTAAAATACAAGTGAAAAAAAAATAATAATAATAAAAATTATAATAATAACCTTATCAACAAAGCGATTAAACACTTGATAAATTTTAAATTTTATGTTTAAGGCAAAATTTATATAAAAATTGAGATTCTGTCTATTCAACGTTTCTGCCATTGGCAAACCAAGAAACCGAAAAACCGTGCGAAATTTCCATGTAATATAAAATAAAAATCTGTTTGAAAAATAAATAAAAATGACTTCTATTTTCTCATATAATCGTGAATAACCTTCATGCTAAATTTTTTTACCTCTCATACATAAATAATCATCAAACACAGCGATTACCGCATTAAAAACTGTGAAGAAAAAACGTAGATTACAAAGGGAAATTGTTCTTTTCCAGCATTACCGAAATCCCTAATCAGATCGGAGCTGCACAGGTTGCAGCTCCAACCAAATGGTCGAAACTGGTAGGGAAAACGAGTAGGGGCGATTGTAACTGTTCTTTCCCTAAATAAATCCCTTTTTTCGAGAGCTGCATAAATGAACAGTCCCTTTACGAATTTTCGAGGTGCTATTACGTTTAAAAATGGTTAACTTTTCTCAGCTTTTTAATAATTTTTCATGATAACGAAGTAATCTGCTGTTCTATATGCATAATACTATACAATATAATAATATTTATTTTCAAAATATTTTGAAAGTTGATAAAATAATTTTTTCGAATATTTCTGGGGGGGCTGCAGCTCTGCAGCTCCTGCCACGAGCCGCCACTGCTTACGAGTCAGTTGTAAGTATCTGAAATGGGAGAAGGGCACCGCAGTCGCCTCAGAGCGTGAATTTGCTAAGGTCAGAATTTTCAAGGGTCGTTGCATGGTAAGCGAACATGCTGTTGTAGGTGCCTAAACAGGGAAGGGCGCTGCACAGCTGGAGTTTGCTGCAAACTTATTCTTAAAGTGTCCTCAATACGATCAAAGTTTACAACAGTCTTTTGCATGGTAAGCGAACAGACTATTGTAAGTGTTTGAAATGGGAAATCATGCCATAGGCCCCCCCAAACAGGAATTTGTTATAATCAGATTTTTTTAAGGGTCGTGATAACGAAGAGAATTTTCAAGGATAGTTTGCACAGTAGGAAAATTGGTTGTTATACACGTTTAAAAAGGCTGTTTTAGGCGTCTAATTAGTTAAGAGGGCGCCACCTAACGGGAGTTTGCTACAGTCAGACATTTTAATGCGAACTTTTTTTGCTGGTCGGTGAACCAATTGGTTGCCGAAGGAAGCTTCTGATGCATAAAAATCTTAAGTGTTTTTGGTAACTAACGATAATCAACAAAATTATGATCCACTTTCAAATGAACTTCAAGGCGCAAAACAGCGCCCCAGAAACCTCATTATGCCTTTGAAGGTGCCTGAACAGGGAAGGGCGCCGTTCAGCTGGAGTTTGCTACTCTTAAAGGGTCCTGAATACGATTAGAATTTTCAACTGTCTTTTGTACGGTAAGCGAACAGGCTATTGTAAGTGAACAAAACGGGAACTCATGCCATAGGCGCCCCCAAACAGGAATTCGTTATGATCAGATTTTTTTAAGCGTCATGATGAATACAATGAGAATTTTCAAGGGTCATTTGCACGATAAGAAAACAGGCTGTTTTAGGCGTCTAACTAGTATAGAGGGCGCCGCAGGCGCCACCAAACGGGAGTTTGCTACAGTCAGACACAACTTTTTTGCTGGTCGGTGAACCAGTTGGTCAGCTTGTGATACATAAAACTCTTAAGTGTTTTTGTTAAATAACGATAATTAACAAAGTTATGATCCACTTTCAAATGAACTTTAAGTCGCAAAACAGCGCCCCCAGAAACTTCAATATGCCGCCCTATTTTTTAAAACATTGGGGGGGGGGGAGACTCCCCCCCCTCAAGCTACGCCCCTGCGCATACGAGGTGTGTATTGGCGAAACTATAAAGCCAGAACCGGTTCCCGAAGATGCTACAGCAGATATTCGTAATGCATACAACCATCGAGCTTTCAACAGTGTGTTAACCACTAGCGTCTGTGGATGCAATTAAGACTACTATATAACAGGCTGGATCATTCGCCGCCATTTGTACGTCAAGTCCGTCATGAGAGTCGGGGTTGCCATAACTGTTAGCTTTTAACTTCAGCCAAGGCATGAGCCAAGGTTATATGCCAAGGTCTATTGATGAATGATGATTAAAAATTACAGCTGTTTTCACGGTCGATTAGTGTTACGTTAGTTTCGGGGCTTCTGCAATCGTTAATATTCTTTTGCAGCTATATTCTATTTCAATGGGTTATTGTTCTGCCCCTAACTGCACTAGTCATTCTAAAAACAGAACTAGAATGTGGAAAGAATACGAAAATGGATTATTAATTGTGGAAGACATGGCTGGGTTTCTGGACCACGAGCTGAACTTCGTCATGTAAGTATTATTACCTTCATAATGCTTAAAACTATTTTTAAAAACATAAGATCCTGTTTAAAATCCAAACTGTATTGAGAAAAAAAAAGTTGCAAAATATGATATTTCGTTTATGGAATTTTATAAACTACCTGCAGCATTTTTATGTATTTTTTAGCCAACGTTTACAAATTTGTACAACCTATATATTAAAGGCGATGCTAGCGAGGTTATTAAATTATAAATAATAGGCTGAACACATAAAATACAAGGATTTTGTTTTTGTATATGTAGTAATTAAACAATAAGATTTTCAGGAGTGATTGCGTTCAGACAGTTAATCTGATTTCAGGTAGTTTTTAGTTTTCAGTGTCAGAGTTCCAGTTTTTCCAGTATTCTTAAAATAAGACTAAAATATCAAATTAATACGATTGCTAAACCTAATTAAAATTAACATTTTTCACAATGAGAGGATTGGACTTCTCTGTAATAAGTTATGTTCTGTACTCATACAAAAGCTTTTTCTCGCTAAAATTTTGGGTATTTTTTCATACATTCACAATCGCCACTGGATTATACATCAGTAAATGATTTAGTTTATATGAGTATTTAATATGATATATATTTTTTAGCAAATTGAAGATTAAAATTGTTTAATAATATTTGATGCATACACTTTTATGTAGAATGAAAAAAATGTTTAAGGAATACATAACGTAAAATAAGTAAATTGTACATTAAATTTAATATTTCATTATAAATTCTTAAAAGACAATTAGTTTAATTTTATTATCTCAAAATTTCGATGACGCAGAAACTATTGAATTATACTAAGAATTTATACTACTTTTGCAAGTTTTAAAAAACATCTGTTTAATAATTTCTATTACTTTATGTATACAGTCATTAATTCCTTAATGTTCCAAAAGCCAAGGGGAGTCACCTGAGGGTGCGCCAGCCCCCCTCACACAGAACTAATTATCATATAAAACTCTTCCGAAGCCTGATGTGAATTGTTTAACACAGGTTTACATAATATTACTCGTTATCTTACCTCTTAATCTGCAACCTGTATTTATAGTATTAAATTTCAGGGTAAGAGAAAGTTGTGTGAGTGACACACCAGATTATTTTTTTTAACAATTGTATTATGTATTATTCTAAAAAAAAATCAAATTAGATGATTTGATGCAGGGGTCGATCCAGGCAAAATTTGGGTCCCTTTTGCGGCCCCTTCACAAAATTCCACATAGTAAAAAGGGACCCTTCACAAAATTAAATTCATAAAAAGGGACCCTTCACAAAATTCAAATCCATAAAAAGGGACCCTTCACAAAATTCAAATTTATCAAGTGAGTCCCTTCACAACATTTTGTTTTATAAAAATGATCCTTTTATTAAATGTTTTCATATTTTCAGTATTATTTTTAATTAATGCCTTAATATGGCTCAACGAAACTCTATCTATTAACTTGATATTAAACATTACATAAAGTGATTGTAAAAACTAAAGATTTTACGCAATATTTTACTTTTTCACAAAAATATTTTATATTTCACAAAAATAAATAAAAATTTCACAAAAATATTTTGTTTTTCACAAAAAAGGGACCCAAAAATTAAAACTTGGATCGACCCCTGTGATGGTTTAAATGTGCTTTAAAAAATAATAATTTAGCTCAATGATTATATTGATTTTATAACTGAAAAATATTTCTTTTATTTGTAGGCTCAAAATGATGACTTGCGGAGAAAAACTGCTCTTCTTGAAGAGGAAAATAGAAACTTTAAATAGGATACCATGGATTTAAAGTCAGAAAATGCAAAACTAAAAGAAGAAATTCAATAAGAAAGTGCTTATCTTCAATCATTTCTTTCTGCTGCTTCAAGATCCGGCAAACATTTCTGGTCAAATTTAGAAAAACACTATGCTGATAAAACTTACTTAGGAGGATTAATTATTTAAAGGACAATGTTTTTACATGCAGAATTTAGGCAATAATTTTTTTTTTTTGGGGGGGGGGGGGGGGCAACAGAAGCAAAGGCGTGAGAAACTTCAAACTTTTTTTTTTATTTATAAAGTGATTTTTTATGCCTTTGCATCGTACAATTAAATAGTGAGTTATAATTTTTTTCCTTTAACGAGCAGCATATTGGCATTGTCACAATTTACTAGGTTTCTTTATTTATCTGAATTTTTCTCTCTGCTTCACGGCATATCCTATAAATGCCAGGTGTTGCTACTTTATGTCCACCCATTACAATACTGAATAAGTAACTTCCTGTGTGGTGGCACATCCATGTTTGTATATCTATAGCATTTGTTACAGCTTCAGTACAAAATGAACACAGTTTCAATTTTAAAACTGCATTGAGAGTTGAACTTGCAATATAAAATATACAGTTTTCCTCTGCAGCTGAAGTTGGAATTGAATTAGATATTGAAAGATTACTTTCCCTAGTAATTGTAGGCAAATTGAGATTTTGTTTAGAAAAATCAAGCAGATGGGAATCACTGCCTATAAAATAATTTGTATCTTTCATATTAGAAATAAACTGTGAAACGAAGATTAATTTTAATGACCTACGGGTTTGTAGAGCAGTTGGCTTTGAACCAGATTTTTCTTATTTGGGAGAAAATATTTTCCAAAGCGTCTTGACTCAGCCGTCCAGGCAAAAAAAAAGTATAACCTGTTTTGAACATTTCAATTGTCAAATTTATGACACTTAACGAAGACATTATCATGCCTGTTTGCAAAGGTTTCCATCTTTTGATGAGATCCATATTTTGCATGACATGGATAAAATTTTCGAGGAACTGAAAATTTTCTGCTTGATTGCTTACAGTTATTCCTTTTTTTTTGGATGCCTGGCTGTCATTAACGTAAACCATTCATTAATTAGTCGGATAAACCAAGCTGTTGTAAGAGCCTCTTTTGAAATTTGTTTTAAACTAACAGCCTTTTCTAAAACTCCAGCTGTTTTCACAGAAAACAGTCGTACAGCTGAAGCATGAAATGTGAAGGAAATAACTGCTCTTTATTTAAGTGATGGAGTGATCTTAAGCCAGTATCAGATTCCACTTCAGATTTCCATAAATTCTTTACGTAATTCGACGAAACGAATTTGGAGAGAAGAGATTGCTGAAGACATATGTCATCTGGTATGATCAAAGTTTATGAAAGAAAAGCATTTCTCATATTTTTTAATAGGTGGGGAACATCTGCCACTGAGTGAATTGCATCTGAGTCGTTTACATGATACATCGTATTTCTTGTGGATCTGGTTACAGTGACACTCAGGGATTTCCACAGAGCTTTATTGTTGTTTCCCATATCTGAGGTTGAAGCTTTGACTGTTAGACCTACTGCCCTCACAGCATCAATTGTTGCACACAGCAATTCCTTCATTTTAGGGCCAGAACATGAATGCCCAGTAATCTCATGTGCAACAATTTGTTTCCATGGAGATTTCAATCCTCTAAGCATGACAGCAGTATAGTGATTCCCAACATCTTGCATTGTTATGTCCATAAGATAATAGTTTGGTCCTTTTAAATAAAATATTTTTGAAATAATAAAATTTACTTGGTTTATTTCATAGGGAATTAATCATTTAGAAAAGAAGATGCTCTACTCATCTCACCTTTTGTTAAAAAACAATAACTGTTGTTTTCTTTATTTCGTCAGTTTAAAAAAAATCAGTAAATATATTTCTAGAGTTGTTAAATTTGGTCACGCCAATTTTTATGGACGCAGAAATTGTCGTGATTGATTTTAATAATATGATGACATAATAGTTTATTATTAACATTGTTATCTTACTGCCGAATTTGGTAAACAGGGATTGTTGACAATTGCATTAAATATAAATAATAAACAAAATTGTTCTGGTCATTTTTAATAATATGGAGAAATAATAGTTTATTTACATCATTATTTGGCTATCGTATATGATAAATAAACAGTAAAAGGGCCAAGTGTTTTATTTCTTTCAATTGAAGAGTGAAGTGCATGAACATATTGACATTTTTGAGAAACATTAGATGTCTGCATGAGCTTATTATGGTCTCTTTTAAATATAGAACATTAAGTTAACACAGATGTCGGTGCAGGAAATTATTATGTGTATCATTTCTGACTACTCTATTATCTCTTTACTGTTTAATTTCTCAAATGTACTAAACTTTTCATTTAATATGTTCATCCACTAAGCTCTTCAGTTGTATTTTGCACTACTGATGCTTAACTGAACCGTTACTGAATGTCTGTCTATAGTTCAGTAATAATAAATTTTGACTAGTGTTGTAGTGTTGAATTACAGCCAAATATCAGAAAAATCAAAATAAACCCAGTAGTTAAAAAAATCTAATTTATTTTTGCTGATAAAAAAAAGATGTATATATTGAAGTAATTTAACTTTCCATAAAATTGTATTGAAAAATCATAATACAGCAAGAAATAAAAGGTTTTATGCTAAATTAGTAATATAATATTGGAGAGAAAAAAGCTAAGTTAGTAATATAATATTGAAGAGAAAAAAGCTAAGTCAACAAAATTGTTCCTAATTATAATCTTGATCTGAAGGAATGCATAATTTCATGGGAACATTTATTTATCACTTTGATTTATTTTTTCGTAAAACAGTGCTTAGGACAGCCTTAATTTTTTATTAAATGAAATTTAATTTTAAAAGCTTTTTGTATATTAAACTGAATAGATAAGCCATATGTATTAATGTAAAAATGTCTAATATAGTTCGTTTTTGGTATTGATTGTGCATGACGAACATGATTATGCAAAAAAATTAATACACTCATATCATTAACTACAAAATGTTTTGTTCATGAGAGGATATTTATGAGAAAAATTTATTGATATCTCAAAATTATAGACAATTTTCTTTAATTTCAAAATTTAATGAAAATTCTTGTTTTCAATGTAGATACTTAAAATATTTCCAAAACTCAATGAATTTTCAGTATTAAAATTTAAAAATAACATTCGTTACTGTATAACTTTTACTTTCAATTTATAAAAATGAATATTTTAGCTCGATTCTAGAATATCAACATATAATTGTAATTAAACAAAAAGTGAAAGTAAACATACCCTCACTAATTAATTTAACTTGAAGTATGTAAATTAATTTTTTCACAAGAGTCTATTTTAATAGCTATTTTTAAAAATTTATAATGCAGAAAGTGTATTTGGAACTAAAAAAAAAATTAATTAAATAAAACCATATTGTTTGGTGAAAAATATGTTGTAAAATTCAAAATTTTTTTTTCTTATTTTTTCTAATAATAAAAAATAAAAGCTAACAGTTATTTATTTTTTTTAATATTTATTTTAGTTTTTGCTCTGAAATTATTTTCTAGATTAAAGGCATTGTCCGTTTTTAAACATTGTACAAAATTTGTAAATTTAAAACGAAAAGAAAGCAAACAACAACTTTGTAACAAATTTATCAGATTCCTGCATTTGAAATTAAATGAGCCAGAATCGAACTGAACGTGTTTCAATGCCTCACTTTGGCAATTTAACACCTTGGCAATTGCCAAGTATTTGTTTACATATTATCAATTCCGAATTGGTAATACATCAACCACGGATTAAGAGTCTTAATCTGTGACATAAACAAATACTTGGCAATCGCAAAGTAGCCAAAATGAGGCAGTGGATAACATTCCTCTGTTATTTATCCATAATGCTTTTTTTTGCTCTAGCTTGCCGCACGACTACTTTGCAGTATTGGCGCTATTATTGTTGGCCGAAAATTTAACAGTGATTGAACCGCTTAATATGTACTCGATCCCCCTTTTTTTTATTAAGACTAAAAGCTTTTAAAAACAGTTTAAATCAAAATATTTTTTTCTCTCAAAAGTAGGAAGGAATAAAAAGCTTCATTACCATTTTCTGAAGACTGCCTGGAATTTTGCACAATAAGAAAGTCTATTACAGAATTAAAAAAAAAAATAATAATAATAATACGTATTGAAGTGAAGTCTGGGTTAAAAATAGGATTTTGTTGCTAAATTAGATTGTTTGGACAAATTTATTATTAGTATTATGTGGCTTTTGAAACAAAATATTGATAATTTAAAATCTTTGAAAAAGTATACATCCATAATAAATAAAATTTCAAAGCAATTACTATCATAATTCAAAGAAATCTCTGAATAGGTCGATGAATATGACCTGATACAGAAGCTAACACATCCGGTCTACTAGCTTCAAAAGCAGAATCTCTCAACCAGTGTCTGTTTATTTAATCTTAAAATTGTTGTCAAAACTAGTATGTTATGACCACCACATGACTTTCTTCTTTATAATTTTATATTAATTCAGGCATTACAAGGTACATTGCGCTGCAAAAAAAAATCTAAGCTCCGATACCATTCTTGCTGATGGATTCTTATTTAAAATAACCTTCTGAATCTGAATATGACTTATTTTGCTCAGTCACCCACTGTTTTCTAGAAACACCACCCCCCCTTCCTCAATTTTTATCACCGTTTGGTAATTTTATGACTATGAATTTGATTTGGAGAATGAAAGAGAATTAATTTAATGCCAAAAAACATAAAGTTTATTTAATAACATTAATAATAGGTTAAAAAAAATATAAGAAATGCAATACATAATTTCAGTGATAAATACCCCCCCCCCCTAAATTTTCCCCTTGCCGCAAATATTCATGTTTTAGAATTTTCCAACTCTGTAGCCTCTCAGAAGATATTTAACAGTTAAAATAATCCTTCTCCCTCCCCCTAAAAATCAAATTTATAGCCACAAAATCACCGAAAAGTGATAATAGGTGGCTGTCTCTAAAAAATGGTGGGTGATAGGGCAAAATGGGCATCATGAGGTCATTTTACATAAGAATTTGCCAAAATGGTGTTGGGGGCAACTTTCAAGCCGAGCAGTGTTATTTATTAAATTATTATACAGTCGAACCTCGTTAATGTGAATCTCAAGGGGGATAAGAAATTTGTTCATGATCTCAGTAGTTCATGCTGTCAGTAACACAGTAACAAAACATTTTGACAGGGATTGTGGAAATAGTTCACATTAACGAGGTTCGACTGTATTAGAGGTCAGCACGGGCCGGGATATCAAGGTCCGGGCCCGTCCCGTACGAAAACTTTGCTTACCCGGCCCGGGCTGTTATGAAGTCGAAAAATGTGCCTGGGCCCGTTTATTTTTTAACGGTGTATGGTCCGGCCCGACCCGATTCAAAAATATGTAAAATAACAAAAAAAAAAAAAAAAATGAATGCCTTTCTATGAAAAGGATTTTTAGTATGTGTTTTGCAGAGGTTTTATATAACCAAACAATAGTACGTTCTTTAACAAAACCGCTGAAATTTTACAAGACAATTATATATAAACAGAAATTCATTATTATAGAGAAGGCACAAAGTCAAATCGAAAATATTAGCATTTATCAAACAATATAGGAAGGTATTTAAAATGGTTAATACTACTGAAAATGCACTTTCAACCATTTCCTCTTATATACCGTAATGTATCTGAATCTTTCATGTGCTCCGGTAAACAAAACTTTAATGTTAATCCAACCAAATTCAATAGAAAAGTTGCTTTTGCCCATGATAAAAATAATGCTACTTTCGTCCACTGGAGAAAAGGAGCCTTGGAGAAAAAGTTACAGCGGAAAGATTTTTATAGCCTTCATACCACCTAAACTCTACAGATCATAAGAAACAAAGCCTTATACACAGTAATGCATCTAATTTATTTTGTTATGTACATGTACGCAAACTGGTTGTGACATGCATACTATTTTGAATAGGAAACCATTTAATATTACTTTAATAAAATATATTAATTTCGAGGCATGCTAAAAATATTTGCGAAAGATCAGATTTCGGGCAGACAGACTGATAGACAATTAAATTGAAGTTACAGACACTTTTTTAGCAAAATAGAACTTTATATGACATACCAGCCTGTAAAATTACGTAAAATAAATGACTGAAGAAATATTTTATCATTTTCCTTTTTTGTTGATTAACGAGGAAACCAGAAAAAGATTCGGGCCTGGCCCAAATATACACAAAAAAAAAAAAAAAACTGAACCCGAGCCTGAAAAAAATTTTAAGCCCAGCTCGCCCCGTGAGCAAATTAAAAAATTGGGCCCGTGCAGACCTCTGGACTGTATATTAAAATTATTTTGACTGACGAGTGCAGACTATTTTTTCTGACAGATGTATAAGTCTAAATGCCGAAAAGAAGTCAATTTTGTGCTAACATCTAAAGACACATATATATATATATTTTAATGGGGGAAAAAAAAGTAGTTTTAAATTACCATAGATCTATGCTTCAACCATTCGTTTTAAAGGTATTCATGAGTTCTTTTGAAAAATACTCGTATTGAAAACTTTCACCCCCTAAGAGGGGAAGCGATGCTCTTACATGCACATTTTCCCCATTTTTACTAGTCTACTGCTAATAAAATTGATAATTCATATCAATTTTTCAATCACACGTTGAAAATAACTCTCATCACGTACATTTATACAAAATATTGTCCTATACTGTGATGTTAAAAATTTACTAAAACAGATTACAGTACCACCTGCTGAGTTATTGATCCCCAAATCTAATCAGTAGCAGTTTAGATCTGGTTACAACTAATTACTTAAATTTCCTTCATTGACTCATTACAGTGCCGTGCCTACACTTTTAGCTGCCCTCCTAGGCAAAAGATTTTAGCCACCATACTAGGCACTAAAATTGCCTCCAGCGGTCGAGTGGTTATGTGCTCAAAGCTGGTAGACATGAGGTGCCGGGTTCAATCCCAAGTCGTGCTTGTCGGCCTAGCCGATCAGAGTTTTCCATGGTTTTCTCCAAAACTTGTGTAATTATGGGCTAGGACCCCTTAGAAAGACTCCCACGAAGGGCACTCCCCCTCAGGTCTAGGACCTACAGCAGTCAATCGGCCTTATTCCCAAATCCAATCCAATCCTGTTTTTAAAAAAATCTAACAATTTTAGTAAACCTAAATTTTAGCTGAAATTTTGTCATTTTTAGCCGCCCCTAGCTGTTAGCCTCCCTGGGCGACCGCTCCGGTCGCCCCCACCCCCCTAAGCACAGCCCTGACTCATTAGATACCAGCACCCACAAAATTTGTGATATACACACACATAGACATTTTCTAAAAATAGTCAAATTGTGTTCAGGACATATCAAAACATGTAAATCCATCGAAATTTTTCAGGAATCCAATACTTTCTTACACATATAGAATAAAGCAAAAAAGCGAGAACCGTAATATTGCTACAGTTATTGCAAGAGCATTTCGACCTTGTTGAACATACAATTAACCGTTTGAGTCTCAGACAGTATTGAAAAAACGCTGTCGAAAAATACCAAACAGCGCAACCGCGCTTTCTCTGACTGAGTATGAAAAGACCCAAGCAGCGCGATAGCACTTGTTTTATTTCATGTTGAGAAATACCAAGCAGCACGATAGCGCTTTGTTTATTTCACATAGATGAATCCCAATCGGAGCAATAGCGCTTCTTGTATTTGTTAGGTAACTCGTAAATTGAACTGGGTTTTCTCAGCATAAAATCTCAACAGTGGGATCGCGCTGCTTGGGACTCAAAGGGTTAATAAAACGCAATGCAAGCACACCATGAGCCAAACTTATTACAGTCAACTTGCATTACAACGACCCCATTGAGACAACTCAATTTGGGTCGCTCTGTATCAAATAAATCGAAAATAATTTTTCAAATGATGCCTTTTTCCTAAAACATAGTTTGATAATGGTTGCAAATGACATACTGCTTGTAAAATGTGATTAAAAGGTTAACATCAAACTGCATCTTATTTTCCCGATGAAGTAAAATTCGTCGGATTCTCTCTCTGTCTTTTTCTTTTAAGTAAAGATCACATTTTAAACTATAAATTGAAGGAAGCACAGTCGTTTACTGGGTCGTTATATAAAGAGTGTTGTTTTTTCCTGGTCGTTATATCAAATATGAAAAAACATTATCTTAATTGGAAGTCAATCGGGACTTTTCAAAACGTCGCTATATTGTGTTGGGTCGTTATAATGCAAGTCAACTGTCCTAAAATGCTTTTAAAATTCAAATAAACTGATAATAATTATAAAATAAAAACTATATAGGAGAGTAATGTATATATGATTAGTTAAAATTATACAATTTATAGAATCATTTGCCTTTATTATGACTTCTAAACGACCTCTATTGAAATGTCATCTGAAAGATTGCTTTTCTATGGTACACAGGTTTTTTTTCAGTTATATGATACAGATTAAAAACATCTTCCTAAGAGATTCTAGCTAGCATTCATGTAACTTTCAGAGATGGAATCAAACCCGGCACTTTCTGTTTATTATTAGATTAAAAGAGCCAGATCTTCTCAGCCATTTATGAAGCCTACTTTTTGCGAAATCATAGCAAAATGTTCAAACTATTTCATGGTATCTGCTAACGTTTGAATGAGAATTTGTTAGTAAGAAAAATTGAAGCAAAAAAAGAAAAGTAAATCTAAAATTTAATGCTATTAGCTCTCAAGATTTTTAATAATATGCTTGTCTCTAAGTTGTTTCGCAATTAAAAAAAACAAAAAAAGGCCATCGTTTTCTGTAACCCATACGATAATTTATATAATTTATTGCAGAATCTAAAAAAATTCAAATGTGTCAAAATAAAAAGTTTGGGTCAAAAATAAGATTTGGGTGAAATATCTCTGTTTAGAACAGATTTTTATTTATTTATAATTATTATCTTTAGTTTTAAAAATAAAATATTGATCATTTCAAAAAAGTAAAATTTTTGGAAAAATTAATATTTACAATAAAAAAGTGTTACATAGCAATTATCAAAATTTAAAATTCGTTTTGTTACATAATTTAAATAAAAAGAAATAGTTCAAGAATTTAATTTTGATTATATATGTATATATTAATTAAACTTTGGATGATAAATGTTTGCTCTAATTGCATACAAGTAATTTGTTCTGAAGAAAGGAGGATATAATTTAGTGTATAATACATAGATATTTAGCTGGAATATTAAGCTATCTTAGTATGATGTATTATGATTACTTCATAATTTTTTTTTTTTTTTTTAGAATTTTATGTAAATTTTCTGAAATTATATCTTTAATAAGTTAAATATCCCTCCTATCAGTTGTTTATTGAAAATTTTCTTATGGAGAACTTATCTAAGTAGACATTGTTTTAACAATCATATATTTAAAACAGATATATAAAATAATTAATCACATCTTTATTAAAGAAAAGGGTTTTAACTGAAAATGACTTCCGTTTATTTTTCTTAATAAGTGTCCAAAAAAGTTATATGGATGATAAATGAAGAAGGGAAAAAAAAAATTATAATAAAATAATCATGCATTATTAAACAAATCTATTAACCACAGATCAAAGCATATACAATATTTTACGTGCTTTGCCCTTTGCCGCAGATACCGAATTTTATTTATTTACACTTTGGTAAAAACGTCGCAAACACGATAACTGCGCCAAATGGGTAACTCTGCACAGAAGCCGGTTTACAGTTATGGTTTAGCAATGACGGACTTGACGTACAAATGGCGGCGAATGATCCAGCCTGTTCTATAGTAGTCTTAGATGCAATGTGGTACTATGGAGCCGAACCAATCAAAATCTTTCTTGCATTTCTTCTCTATATTCTTTTATAACAGCATCTTTGATTGGTTAAGACAAATGATTACCATCATGTTAGCGAAAATGGGCTTCTTGGCGCACCTTGGCGTTGGCGATATATTTCTTCTATGTTTTGTTTATGACCACATTAAGCGATTTTGTCCTTATGCCTTTTGTTTTTTCTTAGTATCATTATCATTTTCTCTATTGTAATCTGTGCCTTTTTTTTTTTTTTTTTTTTTTTGTAAGATAGTTCGATCCAATATTAAGCTATCTATTGTTTATTTATATATTAATGTTTGGTAAACAGTAAAAAAAGGAATAATTTTTATTTGAACGTAATAACATTAGTAAATATGCTATCTCCTGATAAATTAAATTTTATGTTTAATTTTTACTTTTGAGTAAGAAAAAGGTAAATTTAAAACATACTAGATATTGTAAAACGTTTAATAATAATAATAATAATATGTTGCTTGTTACTTGTACATGTTTAATTCTAAATATTTAACTGTTTAATTTTGTATATATCCTTTGTTAATTAAAAAAAAGAAAGATTAGTTTTATAATTGATTTTATTAAGGCTTTTTTTATTTTGAAAAATGCAATAACAATCTTCTTGTAAATATTAATTTTACATATCTGCGTAGCATAGTTGAAGCTGGATGCTGTTAAATTAATAAATAATAATAATAATAATAATAAAAAAAAAAAAAATAATAATAAAATAAAAAAAAAAACCTAGGTTTAGATTATGAATTCTCATTGTTATATTAAAATACAGTGTATGATGAACAAATAAAATTAAGCTTAATGACAAATTTATCATCTACCACTTGTATTTTATTTATTTAATTTTTAATGCAATATCTATAAATGTTAATTTGCAGCAAATTATGCATTAAAAAGTTAAAGTACTGTGCAAAGTCCTGTTAATAATATAATTTATAATATGTATTGAATTAGTTAAAGGCTAATGGTAGACTATTTTGTGCCACACATGCTTTAAAAAATTATATATTTGTAAAATCAACTTTTTTTTTTTTTTTTTAATTTTTTAACCAATCAGCTTCAGATTTCAATTAAACATTTGATAATCATTCTTTCTTTTGAAATAAATGATAAAATACTCTTAAAAATGTTTTATTTCATTTGATTTTTTGAAAAATCAGAATTTTTTAAAGCTTAAATAAACACATTCTTATGTTTTATGAGATAAAAAAGTTTCTGACCCTCATTTTAAAGAGAATTTCATGAGATTTTATTTGATTTTATTAGGCAAAAACATATTTTTATTTATTTATAAAGATAGTTTTTTGTAAACTTTTTTTTTTTAAAAGTTTTTTGTAATACTATCAGCTATTATAACTTAAACCTTTTAATAAGGATTTATGACAAGTTACTGTACATGTAAGAATATCATTATCATATATTTTGTTTACATGATAAAAGACCTCATTTTTAAAGTCAATAATCTATAAAAGATGAATAACCTATCCATTTTATTATGGTCGAAGAATTCATAGCCTAGTGTAGGGAAGGGGCCGGCACCTGGGAAAACAACTAAACCCCTACACAATAAAGCTATGAATGAGACTCCAGGTGTCAGGTTGAAAATCAACCGTCAAAGGCCTAATTATATTCTTTATAATCTTTTATTGATATTGTTCTTAAACTTTAAAGAAAATTATCTGTTGAGTGTAAAACAAACAATAACTGTTAAGCTTATGTTTTAATTATGCTCTGACTGAAAGTTAATAATACCTAATGTAACCCAATCTTTTCGAAATCTTAAATTTGGCATTGGTTCGGTGTTAGTATGACAAAGACTGCACTGTTGGAAGGGGTGGTCTGACCCCACCCCCCTTGATGCCTTGTGTCGAAAGGTTATGGTTCGAAATTTTAAATTTCGGGGGGGTTGGGTGTTAGTATGACAAAGAATACATACTGTTAAAAGGAGGAAGGGCCATACCTCCCCATGGTGCCTGATCTCGAAAAAAATATGGTCAGAATTTTAAAAATTTTTAAATTTGGGGTTGGTTGGGATGATAAACACTGCACTGTTAAAAGGAGGGAGAGTCTCTTCCCCCCCCCCCCCCCCACACACACACACAAACACGTACGCACACGGTGTCTTATCTCGGAAACTTATGGTCCAAACTTAACGAAATTTTAATTTGGGGATGTTTACAGTGGCGGATTTAAAGAGGGGAGGGGGGGGGGCAAAAGTACTAACATTCACAACTGACTATTACAATTGTAAACTTTTCTTTGATCTGGAATAACACTTTGAAAAATCTTAGCCCCCCCCCCCAAAAAAAAAAAAAATAAATAAATAAATAAATAAAGTTAAGTTCTAGATCCGCCACTGTGGTTAGGTATTGGTACGACAAAGAAAGCACTGTTGGAAGGGTGAGGGTCCTCCCCCCCCCATGGTGTCTATCACGAAAAGTTACAGTCCTATATTTACGAATTTTTAAATTTGGCATTGGTTGGGTGTTAGTATGACAAAGACTGCATTTTTGGAAGGGGTGGTCTAACCCCCCCCCCCTCGATGCCTTATGTTGAAAAGTTATGGTTTGAAATTTACAAAATTTTAATAAATAATCTAAGAATTTCTTTCTTATCTGTACAGAATATAAAATGTATACAAAGAAAAAAATATATAAATTTGTTTTGAATTATTACTTTCTTCTATATTAAATAGGACATAATGGATGTGTAAAACATTTTTACTTGCAATTTTCAGTGTATTTACACATTTTGAGGGGATTAGAACACAATTTGACCATTTTTAGAAAATGTCTGGCTGGTAAAAATTTTATGTAGCAGCTCTAGTTCAAGAACTAATGCACAGAATTTCATATAAATTTATACACAGGGGAAAAAAGTGCACATCAGTTTTTGATGCAAGTCACTCAACAGGTGGCACTGCTATACTGTGATTTCTCTCATTTAATTGAAGACTATCTCAGCTTCTATTGTGTGTAATTAAAAAAAAAAAAAAAAAAAAACTAAGTATGCCATAGGGCTATCATGAAACATGTTTAATTTCTGTGCACATCGGCCAATAGGTGATGCTGCTATACTTCAATTTTTCCTGTGAATAGGGAAGTTCATTGAGATCTATTTGTGTACAATTACACAAAATTTTGTATGTGAGAGGGCCATTTTTATAAAACATCATGTTGATTCAATTTTGGTGCATATTGGGCGATATATGACAATATTATGCTGCAATTTACTCTGTCTACAGGAAGACTAAATCTCAATATCTATAACATTTAACTGCACTTAACTTGATATGCAAGATAAATAATATGAGAATGAAAGCTGGCTTAATTTGGGTGTATATTGACCTACAGGTGGCGCTTTTCCTCACCTTCTGTGATTCTCCGCATGGCTACATCTCAACCTTTTGATTAAAATTGCACTAAACTCCATATCTAAACTCTGTATTGAGAGAAGCTATGATTAAATTTCTTCCGTGCATGTTAAACAGCATGTAGCAGTTATATATAGTGATATAGAAGAAAATTTTGTGATGGCCATAACACACTAGTTTGAAGCTTTGTTTTCTTTTTCTTCTTTCTTTTATGTTTTCTTATGAATGTCTCAAAAGAAAGTATTGGATTCATTAAAATTTTCAACTTCTGGTTTTCGATGCATTTACACATTTTAAGAGGTCCAGAACCTGTCTTGATCACTTTTTAAAAATGTCTGTTTGTGTGTGTGAGAGAAAAATTCTGTTTAACTATATCTCCACAACTACGCAGTAGTTCTGGAATTAAAATAAAAAATTAAATTACATATAAATTTATATGTAATTTCACCAACAGGTTCTGGCGCACTGCGATTTCTGCAACCTATAAGAAGGCTATATCTCAGGAACTACTGCACAGAATTTTATGTAAATCTATATGTACATGCACCTTGGCATATATTAGTGTCTATCAAGTTTTGGTGCCGACGCAACAGGTGGTGTTGTTATACAGTACTTTCTGCAATTTTAGGGAAGGCTATAACTTGTGCTCTAATGTGCATAATTACACGAAACTTTATGTTGGAAGGGTATTATGAGAAGTTATGCTGATTCAATTTTGGTGCATGTTGGCCGATAGGTAGCGCTGCTATACTTAAATTTCCCCCAATACGCGAAAGCTGTATCTCATATCATATTGTATCATGTATAATTGCACATAACTTGGTATGTGAGAGAGTCGGCCATTATGAAGCACTATCGTGATTTTATTTTGAGTGTATATCAGCTAACAGGTAGCATTACAGCACTGCAGTTTACCCAATGATTTTTCATAAGCCTATATCTCAGCATCTGTTGATTAAAATTGCACCAAACTCCATACGTAAAATATTTATTGTGAGAAGCTATGGGCAAATTTTTGTACAATTTAAACTGTAAGTGATGCTGTTATCTATATATATAAAAGAGTAAACTCACTGATTCACTCACTGACTCAACACGGCTGTGGCGATTCTATGAGAGATAGTCACAATTTTTGGTGAGCAGGTTGATTTTAGGACCGTGGCGCTCACTAAGACGGGATTTTGCGAAATACCCCCCGGGGGCAGAAGGCAAAAAACACCTTTATAAGCATAACTCGGCTCCAAATTACTTCACGGTGAAGAAATTGCAGATGGGGAGACTAGACTTGAATACAAAAAAAATATTTTCTGCGATTTTGGATTTTTAAGGGGGGTAAGGGGTAAAAGTGAGATTTTGGGGGGGGGGGGCAGAAAGTAAAAAACACCTTTATAAACATAATTCGGCTCCAAATTACTTCATTATGAAAAAATTGCAGATGGGGAGACTAGACTTAAGTACAAAAGAATCATTTTCTGCGATTTTGGATTTTAAGGGGGGAGAGGGGGTAAAAAAAATTTTCGGAGGCAAAATTAGCAATGCATGGATTTTCGAGTAAAATTCTAGCAATAATAGCTCAGATTAAAAAAAAAAAGCCAAGCGTCTTCTTCAAGGTATTTGCAAAAATTCATTTTTGATTTTTTCCGATTTTCGATTTTGGGGGGGAGTTACGAGGGGGCAAATTCGATCCCTCCTTTTAGCGCTAAATTTATCCGTGGAAATCTAAGAGCTGAGGTCACAAATTTTAGTGTGTGGCTTATTTATGTGTGTCCAACACCCATTGTAACGGGATTTTGTGAAAGACCCCCCCCCCTTTACCCCTTTGGGGGTTGGGTGTGGAATAAAAGAGTAAAATCACTGATTCACTGACTCAACACAGCCGTGGCGATTCTATGGGTGATATAAATGCAAATTTTGGTGAGCATGTTGGTTTTAGGACACTGATGCCCATTATGGCGGGATTTTGCGAAATAGGGGCAGAAGGCAAAAAACCCCTTATAAGCATAGTTTGGCTCCAAATTGCTTCACGGTGAAGAAATTGCAGAGAGAGAGAGACTAGACTTGAGTGCAAAAAAAAGAAATAGCAAAATACGGGTTTTTGAGGAAAACTGTACCAATAACAGCACAAAGATATAGAAAATCGCCAAGAGTCTTCTTCAGAATATTTCCAAAACCTCATGTTTGTTATTTTGCGTTTTTTTTTTTTTTTTTTTTTTTTTTTTTTGGGGGGGGGTTACACCTATTGCAATGGGGTTTTGCGAAAGTTCCTCCTTTTCCCCTTGGGGGTGGGGTGGGAGGCAATATAAACCCTTTTCCAAGTATAACTTTGCTTCAAATTATCTCAGCAAGATTAATTTGTATATGTGGGTTGTTTATGCTTTCCTGACACACACAGTAAAGGGATTTCACAAAATTTCACCCCCCGTCCTTTAAGGGCGGAGGAAGGCAAAAACACGTTTATAGGAGTAACTGTGGTCCAAATTATCTCAGGATAGCGATTTTTTTTATATGTCAATTGGTTATGCGTACTCAAGACACATACTAAAAAGAGATTTTGTAAAATTCCGTCCTATTCCCCTCTTAGGGGTGTGGTGTTGCAAAAAGCATGTTTCCAAGCATAACTTTTCTTCAAATTATCTCAGTAAGCTTATATTTTACATATGAGTTGTTTATGCATTCCCAACACACATTATAAAGGGATCTTACAAAAATTTCCTCTCCCCTCCTTCAAAGGCGGGGAGGGGGGCAAAAAACGCTTTTAAGAGTAACTCTGCTCCAAATTAGCTCAGAATAGCGATTTCTTGATATGTTGATTGGTTATGCGTACTCAAGACGCACACTACTAAGGGATTTTGTAAAATTCCACCTTATCCCCCTTGGGGGTGGGGTAAAATCATGTTTTCATGCGTAACTCTGCTGCAAACTATCTTAGACGATTTTTTACTTGCGGGCTGGTTATGCACTCCCAACACGCACTATAAGTCGATTTTGTGAAATTTTCCTTTTCCCCCTTTAAAGGCGGGGGGGGGGGCAAAAACACATTTTAAAGAGTAACTCTGCTCCAAATTATCTCAGAAAAGCGATTTTTTTATAGGTTGATTGGTTATGTGTACTCAACACAAACAAACTACAAAGGGATTATTTGGAATTCCGTGCTATCACCCCCTTGAGGGTTAGAGGGGGATTAAAAACATGTTTCCATGCGTAACTCTGTTCCAAACTATCTAAGAATGGCAATTTTTGATGCGTGACTGCTTATGCGTATTCAACACACACTACAAAGTGATTTTGTGAAACTCCACCCCACCTCCCCTTAAGGGGTGGGGGGGACATGTATTCATGTGTAACTGTGCAGTAAATTATCTTATGAAGGAGAGATTTTCCATGTGTGGGTATGTTATATGTATCTAGCTCATAATATAAGGATATTTTGCAAAATCTCCCCCTCCTTTCCTTTAAGAGAGGGCAGGGGGGGGGGGCTAAAAAACACATTTTAAAACATAACTTTGCTTCAAATAATCTTAGAATCCCGATTTTTTAATATGTGGGTTAGGTATTTGTATGCAACATGCATTATAAAGGGATTTTGTTAAGTGTGGCGAGTGGGAAAACCGCTATCGAAGGTATCGAGAATTTTAACTTAGATTTTGACTGATTTCAATGATTTTATTATTATTATTATTATCATCATCAATGATATAGTATTTTGAGATTTCATTTCAATATAATGACCAGCGAAGCGGGCAAAGCCTGCTAGTACAGAATAATATAGAAAAAAGATTTATGATGACCACAATATATTAGTTTTCCTATGAAAATAACCCTGTAACTATGATTTCATTAGTAAAATACAGTACCCGCCACTTATTAAAATCACATTCGTTCTGAGCAAAAGTGGTTTTATTAAGCGGCTGATTTTTATATCCGGCTAACGTTCCTGTACACAATAAAAAGGTGTTACTTCCCTGAATTTGAAAAGAAATTTTAAAAGATACCAAATAATGAAATTAGTAAACAATGCTAATTAATTTTTAACAGATAATTATTGAAGTGTTTCTTCAAAATAAAAGAATTAAACACATCCCAAGCTACGATGCGCTTTCCTTTGAGGAAAATCATCATTACTTTGCTAAAAGTTCACGCCTTTCTTTAAAATTTAAAATATTTTCATTTAAACATCTTACTTCTTAGTTATTTCAGAATAAGAATTAGAAATCGTCTTTAAATAATTAAAAATAAAATAATCACTGGCGAATTAAATCAAATTTGTAACTTATTACAAATTAACTTATTACACCTTGAAGAATATATTCCTTGAAATTGTTCCTAAGTCAATGTGATGGGGCGTGTTTTAATTGCTATAAATGTAAAATTTAATGTTGTAAATTTTCGACAAAGAGAGATAACAGAGGGATTTCTGTATTTAATTTATTTTTTATTTAAAAAATAAAAAATCGGACTGTAAATAAGAATTTACTCAGCATGCATAAATGGTATTTTGCTTCTGATGTGAATTTTTCAGTTTATTAACCGGCAATACTGATTTTATTGAGAGGCAGTTTCAAAGATGGTTTGCATTGATTTTATTCCGATCCTGGCAATTTGATCAGATTAAGCGGCTGATTTTATTAACCAGTGATTTTTATTAAGCGGCGGTTACTGTATTTTGTTTCATTTTTTTAAATATTAATATTGCAAATATATGTAAATAATAAATTTTAGTTTTATAATTCTGAACAAAACCTATTTCTTTGTGACAATGCTTTTCACCACAAATTGCAAGTGTAGGAATAAGTATGTTACGCTTAAAGTTTTATTACTCCATGGCAATATTGCACAAATAAATAAAATATTAAATAAATATATTTAAATAAATTATATTTAAAATGTTTTTAAAAGGTGGGTTATATTTTATTGTTTTAAAATAATGAAAAATAAAAGAAACATACAAAAAACAAAACTAATGCCGGATATCCGTATCCGACAGGCAAAAGAGCTCCGGATATCTGATATCCGGCAAAATTTCAATCCGTTTCATCCCTAAAAATAACAGACATGCCATAGTATAATAATACTTTAAGTACTTAATTTCTTACCATGTACTGTTTAAGTTTAAAAACACATGACAAAATGATATATGTAGGTATTTACCATGATCTTGTGTTCATTAACAGAAAGCAAAAAAGAAAATATAAAATCTTAGAAAGAATAAGTAAATATTTAAAGCTTACTTTTAAAATATTTTTCTGAATTTTACAATTTATATGCAATGTTAAATGTTTTTATATGGTCATTTACAAAATAATTCTAAGTACATACATTCTACTTTTAGACTAGATAAAATCTAAGTTATTTTCACAATGGCTACATAAAAAACTTTGTAAACATTTTTCCGCAGGTTTTAAGGATTTTTACAAAGGGAAATATTTATCGCCACAAATGTGCTTTTGTCTTTTAAAATCGAACTGAGAATTCTAACTAAAAATGTTAAAAAGTTAAAAACAATGAGACAAAGTAACATTTTACAATTTATTGAGTAGCCTACTGTAATGTGCAGATTATATTTTTTTTCTTCGCTCAATAATTTTAAATATTAAGTACTTTCATTTTCATCATCAAAAAGAAGTTTAAAAAAAAATAGCGTTAAGATAATAATAATAACTTTAACATCTTTAGAGACAGACTTGTTAAAGGACTAAATAAAGTTACATATTTAAACACAAAAGTTTAAAAGCACTCAATTCAATCATGAAAGAACAACAATCTAAAATCACATTAGTATTTTATATTAAATGCGAATGTATTTGATTAGTATTCAACACATTTTAATGATAAAAATATGATTATTATTTAAAATATGCAAAAGTAACTATATTTTCTAAGTTAGTCTAAAATGATACCAAAATTTTGCAAGAAAAGTAAATAATTATACTTCTAATAAAGATAAATGAATTCAACTTTTTTTTTTTCTTATTTATTTATTTATTTATTTATTTTTTTTTTTTTTTGCAAAGTGCGCAAAAGAGATGTCAGGAGGAATGTGTAACGTAAATATTCCACGATGTAAACTGTAAACAAATCGCTGGCGAGATGCAGAGAATGAATGTCAAAACAAAAAGATTTTGCAAAAGCAAGCTACTCATTTTATCGCCAATTCGCTAACAGGTTGCTATAAGAACTGATAACCAATCAACAATGGTGTTATAAACTTTCAGTGTAAGTTGAATTCTGATTGGTTCGGCTCCATAGTACCACATTGCATCCACAGACGCTAGTGTGTTAACCAAGTTTGATAAAGGTAATAGAGCTGCTCCAGGAATCTTTTCCCGGACACTTAATTCTAGAATAAGGTGACCATACGTCCTCGAAATTCGAGGACTGTCCTCAAATTTTGACCTTTTTTATTTTTTGCCCCCAAAAATTCTTTGACTACTTGGGGACACTAAATGTTCCTAGATTTAAAGATTTGTATCTATTTCTTTCAAAATCGCAGTCCAATCCGTAGGGGATAAAAATTGTGATGGCATGTCTCCTGACCACCTCTAGGGGTGAGTCCCAGACCTCCGCCAATTGCCCATTGTGCAGCACTAGTGCGACGTAAAGCCCATCCAATCCAATCCAATCAAAATCGCAGTCTAATGCACAAGTAATTGAATAATCTTGGAAATCAACAAAACTTTTTAATAAAGACCCACATACTTCACGAGCAGAGAAAGAATCATGCAGTACTAATCAATCAATATATAAATTCTATCTTGCGTGATTTATGTGAAGTGAAAAATAAAATTTGTTTAATGAAATTTTCACGAAAATGGCAGTTATACGACCACCACAAATTGCATTGGTCAATGTATCGGATAGAAAAAGAAATAATTTTCTTGTAGATATACATATAATCGGGAATAATTTCTGTATTTCTCGGAGTGGGGATTCTGAAGATTAGAATGAAATGTTGTTATTTTGTGTTCTCTCCTATCATCATAATAAAGTGTAAATGGGTTCTATAGACTTGATTATTTTAATAATGCTGAGATAGTGTAATTTGCATAAACACACCTTAGGCTCAACAATTTTTCATAGAAGAAAGTGTTTCAAAGCATTTTGTAATGTATAAATCAGATTTCTTTTTATTAATAATGCATATAGGTATTGGTCTGTTGTGTCCTCAAAAAAATCCCCAAATAGAGTTTTCAGTGTCCTCGAAATTTAATTCGATTCGGGGACAAACCGTAATTTGTCCTCAAATCACTATTTGAAAATATGGTCACCTTATTCTAGAATATGTGATCTTGTAGCGATGTGTAAAACTGCCAGAGAAATACGGGTAAAATTGCATGAATTATTTGAACAGAAAAACGCACAAGCACAATATGCATGTCAGTTACAATTTTCATCATTTACACGAGATCAGATCCTATAAGTACAATGGTTATGCATATAGCGAAATTGGAGCGCCTAGTTTCACGTACGTCTTATTTAGATATTAAACTTAATGACTTTGTAATAATGAGTAAACTCTTGGAAACGTTATCTAGTGACTTTGTGTTAAGATTCGTTCATGATTTGAATCATTAGTATGTTAAAAGAAAATGTGTTAATTTTGAGTTTGTGTTTTTGGCAACGATGAAGCGAACGATTTGTAGTTGTTGATATCGCTAGTACGCGTGTAGCATGGAGATCAAAGTATGTACAATATTAAAGCAATATTATTTAATTTAAACCTATACTTATGTCAGTTTTACTTCTATCTAGTAAATATATAAAAAAGTATTAGGTTATGGGAACAATATCGTTTCCCTGCGCTATGCATTAAGTCTCATCACGAAGTCACGTTTCAGCGCATTAAGCCTAACGTACGCCTAACCACGCCTTGCTTCCAGTAACAAATATAGATACAACTAAAGTACAGATAAAGCCTCTAGCTGAAGAAAGTGATTGGCAAGTATGGAAATATAGAATTAAGTTCATTTTAAATAGCCATACAGGTGCGTTAGAAGTAGTTCAAGGAACTTTAGTTAAGCCAAATGCCCCTACGGAAACGGAAGGCGCTGCTCAAGCTAAATATGAGAAGGATTTAAAGGACTATAAAAAAGCAAATAACAATGCTATGATTGTCTTAACAAATTCGATGAACGAAGAAACCCTTCAAAAGGTAATGCGTTTTGAAACTGCTCGAGAAATTTGGATAGAGTTACATAAGTTGTACGGAGCATCCTCAGAAAATCAACTATATAATATCTGTATGCAGTTTTTCCAATTCAAATGGAATGCTAGTGAAGATATTGCAGCTCATCTCTCCAAGTTAAAAAATTTATGGAATGATTACAGAATAAAGATGAAGTTGCATTACCAGAGTTACTGCTAAACTGCAAGATATTAGATATATTACCCAGTGAGTTCCTGTCATTTAGGTCCAGTTGGTTGCTCTTAGGTGAAGATAAAAGAACAACAGATGAATTGACAACACAATTATGTTCTTATGAAAGAGAATTTAGAAACCGTGATAAAGATATTTCAGATGAACAAGAAGCTCTCCTTGTAAAAGTTAGAAAAAGTAAATACAATGTTTACAAGAAGAAATCAAATATTTGTAATTATTGTCACCAAAAAGGCCACTGGGTCAAATCATGTTCTAAGTGGATTGCTGATGGGAGGCCACCCAAACCTTCTGATTTTAGAAAAGCAGGAACTTCTTGTACAGCAACTACCTTAGCTCTGATGTCTGTTGATGAAGAGGTATGTGCTTCAGAGATTCTTTCAGATGGTTGGTACATAGATAATGGAGCTTCCAGACACATCACTATGGATGACAAGTATTTTATAAATTTTGAAAAGTTTGTGTCTCCTCATGGAATTGCAGCAGCCAATGGAAAAGTTCTTCTAGCTCTAGGCAAAGATACGCTTCAGATCATCACAGTAGTTAATGGCAAGAAGCAGTTCAAAGAATTAAAAGATGTGTGGTATGTACCTGAAATAAGCAAGAAATTATTCTCTGTATTGGCCACTCATGATGATACTTAAATAGTCGTTTCGAGTCGACTGCAACAGAATTTTGGCTAAAGATTGATGAAGTTTCTGTTTTGCATGGAACACGAAGTAAAGGAAGAGGACTTTTCAAAGGTAATATGAAAGTTGTTAATCCAAAAGAATTTATTGAAGTAAATTTAGCCTCTTCAGACGAGTCACTGTTACAACTCTACCACGAACGTTGGGGTCATCAAGATAAGCGACATGTGAAATCTCTTTTAAGCAATGAATTAAATATCAAGGTTAATGTCCAAGACAAATTATGTGAAGCATGCATATATGGGAAAGCTCATAGATTAAGTTTTGGTTCCAGAATTAATTGCTCTTCTCCAGGAGGACTAATTTCTGCAGATGTGTGCGGCCCGTTTGACAAGTCTTTTAGAAAATTTCAATACTTTATTGTTTTCAAAGACCAGTTTACAAAGTTTCGCTGTGTTTACTTTCTCAAACAAAAGTCTGATGTTGCTAATGCCCTTAAAGAATTTTTAGCTTATGCTGAAAATTTTGGTCATAAAGTTAAAGAAATCATCAGTGATAATGGGGGAGAGTTTGACAACAATGAAATAAAAACTATTTAAAAGAAAATGGGAATTGTTTCAAGATTCACAGCACCATATACTCCAGAGCAGAATGGTGGAAGTGAGAGAGAGAACCGTACACTTGTTGAAATGGCCAGAACACTGAAAAATTCTAATCCAGACTTAGAAATTCCTCCAGCATTATTGGCTGAACTCATCAATACCTCGGCATATTTACTAAATAGAACTGGAAAGTCATCCATTAAGAATGTGAGTCCTTATGAATTGTGGACAGGAAAGAAGCCAAGAATTAATCACTTGAGGATTATTGGATCAGTATGTTATGCCCACATACCTAAACAAAAAAGAAGGAAGATGGATAACAAGGCAAGTAAGGCTTATTTGATGGGATATGATGGAGATGAAAGGTATCGTCTTTGGGTTCCAGAAAGAAACACTATCACGTTTTCAAGAGATGTCAAATTTAACGAGAAGTTGTTAAATTGTGAAAAGGTTGTCCAGTTTCCTATTACAGATGAAAATAGGACTTCTGAGTCTGAAAATCAGGGAAAGTCAGAAGATAATCTAAGTGAAGAAAATGAGACAGAAGAAGAAAACATTGATATCGACTCAAACAAACAAATAGAATCCAGAAAGTTAAGAGACAGAGAAAGTCTAAGATAGCCAAAACATTATGAAGATTATATAACGATGGCTGACGTTTTCATTGCTAATTTCGAAGAACCTACAACTTTTGAAGAAGCAATTGAATCCAAAGAAAGTAAATATTGGAAAGATGCGATGGACTTAGAGATGTCGTCGTTGATCAATAATGAAACATGGACCCTAGAAGAACTACCAAAGAATCACAAAGCCATTCCATGCAGATGGGTCTATAAAGTTAAGAGAAATCCTGATGGCTCCATTGACAAATACAAGGCCAGATTGGTAGCTAAAGGATTTACTCAGTGATATGGAGTCGACTATGAACAAACTTATAGCTAGAGATGTGAGCGGGGAAAAAACCCGGGTTTAAACCAGGGAATGAACCCGGTTTTTTGGGAAGGGATTTTTGAAAGTTTCCAAAACAAGGGAATTTTGAAAGTTTTCAAAAGTTACAAATTTAGCTTTTTTTTTTTTTTTTTTTTTTTTCTGAGATTAGATATGCTCTAAGGCGTTTCAAAATGTTATGTCACATTTAGATTTTTTTTTTTTTTTTTTTATGATCTTTCAATTTTTAAATAGTGCTTTTAACGTCTATAAATTTTAAAAGTGCAAGTTTCAAATTTCATTAATTAACGGACTTATTTTCTGTTATTCCAGTATATTTATATCTTAGATCTGACTGTATACACACTGCGAGTTCAGTATAATACTTCTTCTTCTTCATTTTTTTTTTTTTTTTTTTGAGTTTATCATGTTTCAGCTGTATATCTTTAACATTTTATTTCAAAAATAAAACAAAAATGCTTCAAAATTTTCTGCATTTACTAAAACAATCACTAATATTACACTGGAAAATATTATTTCAATTAAAATTTCAACAATATTAATATGCAAAAAATAAAGAAAGAAAGAAATAACAGCCAAATTATTAATTATTAGCTATTGAATATTTTATGTATTGATTTGATGCATTAAAGAATTATTGCTCTAATTCTTAATAACCGAAGAACTCATGTTCGATTTTGTTGTCCG